>JANCMA020031417.1:0-16687 GCA_024336925.2 Zoanthus solanderi
CTCTTTAAGTTCATGATATGTAGATCTCAGAAAAAATATTTGGTGCAAATCAGATTAACGGTTGCTAAAATACGATAGGACTTAACATGATGTAAAACGAAAAAAAGGTGAAAGAAGAATATACAATTATAACAACCACATCTAAATTTTTAGATAAAAAGTTTACTCTTAAAATAGGTTAACAAAAATTCAGTGTGGTTAGGTACGGCGAGAAGGTACTATCAGGCACTAGATAATACAAGGAAACAACAAAAGTCTCAAAATGTAAATAAGCACTGTACATTAACAGCAATGATCATAAAACATTCAGCTTTGAGTTGTCCATATCAGTGATAGTAATAGCTCTTTTTATAGAAAGAAAGTGCTCCTCAAGTTGAATGCTGAGAAAAAATCCTGAGTCACAGACGAGAATCGAACCCGCAACCCTCTGACTGACGGTCTGATACTCCACCAATGAGCTACAGAGACTCAGATGGGAAGCCGAGTTACTTGTTAAGTTTTTATCTCTTCCCGCTGGACATACGTCTCGCATCTGCTCCCTCGATATGTCCGATAGCCACATTTTGATTAACGAGTCTATTCTTCAAATGATTCTGTTTAGACTGAAGTTTCCATCTTGGTTATTATAAAGTTAGAAAGAAATTGCTCTTCAAGTTGAATGCTAAGAAAACATCCTGAGTCACTGACTGGAATCGAAGCCGTAATCCTCTGATTGACGGTCTGATATTCCACCACTGAACTAAAGAGACTCACATTGGGAGCCGAGTTACTGGTTAAGTTCTTGTCAATTCCCGCTAGACAGACGTCTCGCATCTGCTAGCTCGATATGTCAGATAGTCACATATTACTTTATGATTCTATTCCTCAAATGATCGTACAGAAGTTTGCAACTTGATTATAAAATCAGAAAGTTCTCTTCAGAATTCAAAAATTATTGCAAAAGCTTGGCGCCGATGTATATATCTATTAATTCCATTTCATCCTATCTATTTCATTTTTTGTTTCTTTATCTAATAAAAAATAACAAAACAGTATTTCTATTTTACTGCTTTTTACAGGAGAATACATTCTGTCATGTGGACAATACACAGATGGCAAGAATGGGCCAGGCTTTCAGATCTTCTATTCCAAGCAAAAAGGACACTTTGTTTTACAATTAGCTACACAAACCAAAAAGTGGATTATAAAAAAAGATTACCTCCCACGGAACACCTGGTTTCATGTATCTCTCACGTGGCATAAGCAACATGGTCTAAAGTTTTATAAAAATGGGGTACTTATTGTTACCAATACAGAACCTATTAGCGTTAATTACTCACCAATGGGAAAGCTTTCTGATAGTCTGACGCTTGGAAGGCCAAACAGTTTGGGGGAACTCCGTGCGTATGGACAGTTTTCGATTGGACACTTAGTGCTGTGGACGAACGAACTAACACAGTATGAAGTACAGGTGGCTTTTGAGTCGGTACTCTTCAAGACCAAAAGATCGCGTCTGTGCTGCCATTCAAGAAAAGGTAATGAGCTATCTATAATAGAAACTGCATGTTGTCTCCCCTTCTCGAACCTAGTGAATTAAAACAAATTGTTATACCTCCCGATTCAAAAACGTTTTCCGTTTTGAAGAGAATGTGTCATGTGTCAAAACTCCCAAGGGCGAACAAAACTCACTAACCCCCAAGGGAATCAACGACTTGAACTTTCGAATCGCCTGTGATTAGGTTGTGCTCCTTTGAAATAGTGGCAAATTTGTATGCCAGCCCCGTCAATCAAACAATTTTTAAGTAGTCATGGCAGCTAAACGGTTTCAATTAAAGAAGAAGTGAAGAAGAAATTGAACAGCTTCTACACTGCAAAAGCTTTGAATCTACTAAAGAAATTTTCAACGAAGTTTTAACATTTGTGATTCGATTAACATTTATGATTTATGACTTATTTTATATGCAAATTACTGGCATTTGTAACATTTTGCTGATATCCGTGTATTATTCTATTTTGAGTTGAGAGGTATAAAAACTGGTCTTAAGAGAGACAGTGAGTTTTGTTTCCCCTCGATCGTCAACACTGAGCGTCTCGGGGAAACAAAACTCACTGTTTCCCTTGGGACCAGTTATTAAGTGCTTCTTGTTCCTGTTAAGAGCAAAACAATTACACTCAAAGAAAAAAAAATCATATGGTTATAATGATCAAGATAAGAATAAAAATGACTGCTTCAGTTATTTTGGTCAAGCCCCTATTCCTTCACTTAGAAATCCCGACTGGCAGGAGGCAAAGCGTCGCAAGTGACTTTGACTCTAAGATCATAAATTAACAGTTCAATTAGAGAATCTGTCTACAATTCATTACTGTTTTCACATCTAGGGCAAAGAGACTGTTGGTTTAAGTAGAAATGAATTACGAAAATTCAATTAGTGCCCGCTAGAAGGAAACTCTTTGATTCTCAGGTTGGCCGCCAGCAGTACTTCGGTATAGTAAGGTGTCTTGAAGTACCAATTGGTTAGCCAGGTCAGCCCGTAGCTGTTCTCACTAAATTTGGATGGGCACTGACAGCGTCTGTGAAGAGTTTTGTCACACCTGAACACCTGCGCGTTATTCATGTTTATCGAGTTACGAAAACCTTATCTTTTAGCAAGTTCAAAACTTTTGGCGTACTGACCAATTTGGTTGTAAATTTCAGGAAGAATCGCCATGGCCCCAGTACGATAAAGAAAAATAAATAAATAAAGATTTTGGAGAAAACAGTGAAACAAAACTTCTACGTAGATAACCTTCCAAAGTCAGTGCCCAATGAAGTTACGGCCATTCAGCTCCAGCAAAAAATGACTACTTAACTCGCCAGAGGTGGTTTTCGATCGACTAAGTGGAGCAGCTCATCAAGCAATGTTATGTCATAGTTTCCCGACAAGAAAAAAACTAGTTCTTCCATCAACCCTGACCTTGACAAACTGCCAATTGAGAGATCACTTGGTTTGATATAGAACACCGAAACCAACTGTTTCAGATTCTCTGTTTCCTTGCGAAACCCAGAAACAACTAAGAGAGGCGTTCTGAGTCAATTGTCATCAGTGTTTGATCCATTAAGTATTTGCACTATTCATGCTACCCAGAAAATGTCGTGGTACAGAAAGAAGGATTGGGACGAAGTTCTTGAATGTGATGACAGAGACGTATGGTAAAACAGGCTTAAGGATTTATCTGATCTGCAAGACTTTGAACCAAAATCACGTGATCGATTTTGACCAATTGCGCGCGCGCATTTTTTTTAAAGTGAACAAAGTTTATCAGTTAAAGTATAAGTAATGTAACCTGCACTATTCCTTCACAGCTGACCGTTGCGTGACCAACCCTTGTAATAATGGAGCCACGTGCGCACAGATTGACGAAAAGTTTAAATGCGTGTGTCCAGATCAAAATACAGGCGATATCTGTGAGATCCGTAAGTGTAACTATTGAGTACTTCACGATAAAATATGTTCTAAATTCATCCGTGTCCCAATAATAGAAGAAGTATTAAACTAAAGTAACTGTCGTTTCCATAAAGTACTAGAAGTAATCGGAAATAAAATTGCGTTCGAAGAGCTTGCTGAATAATGGTGAGTGAAGTTTGGCAAACGTGTGCAAAAAATTAGCGCGTAAGTCATGCACTGTTCTGCCAGATATCAATGAAAAAATATAAGGCGTATGATAAACATAAAGTTTTTTAATTTTTTAATTTTTTTAAAATTTTTTAACAGTGACATATGAGCAGCACAACTAGTCCACTGAGTTTTATTTAAAACTTGTTTTATTCTTTGACGCGTGTCGCCTCTATGTAGGCTTCATCAGGGAGTAACAAAAATACAACAAAGTACAGCATTTATAGCTACACCCACGTTTGGGACTTGTTCGAATAAACTTCCCGTTTAATTTAACTGAAAGTGACTTCACTTTTAATTTATGCCGTGAAAGGCGTCAAAGGAAACTTGAAAGTTTAGTTTGGGGGCTACATGGTTAGCGCTAACCTAGCGGTCTGGTTATGCTGCTCATATACTCATAATTACTCGTCAGGGTGGCGTCCGCGCCTCCCACCGATGTAAACTGGGTTCGATTCCAGCCTGGGCCATGAGTGGGGTGAATTATTAGTCAATCTCAATCTGACTCGGAGGGTATAAAACGGGGAACTCCGGTTTTTCTCCCTCTCAAATCGACTCACAGCTAATAACAACGGGCTGTATCTCATATTGCGCAACTTTTTTTGAAAGAAAGACGTGTTTAAAGTGTACTTGTAGTCGTACGTCACCAAATAGCCCATAAAGTTTGCTCTTTTATTCTTTAGTAATTTAATTGTAGCTGCAGTATGAACTGTTTTAAAATTTGTTAAAAAGTTGAGAAAATTTGAACTAAAATTTGTTTCGGTCGTTTGCTAGAGTCGCTTATATTCATCTCGCGAGTGTGCACGTTCTAATGGGCCGTACGTTTTTCCCGCCCTTTTTCCTTGAGGCATACGGCCCTCACATAAGAACGTTTTTCGCATCAATTTGTTAAGTTTTGTACCGCGTGCAACGTAAGGTGCATATTGAACACTGATTTGGTCTGTTTTTTTTTTTTGTTTTTGTTTTTTTTTCACTTTAAGCAGCGAAACCAATAGGTGAATGCAAGGATAACCGGCAAGATTGTCTGGTTTTAGCAGCAACGGAGCCGGGAATCTGCCAATCCAACCGACGCTACATGGAACGACAATGTCCAAAAGCCTGCAAGTTTTGCAGTAAGTTACGAAACGTTGCTCTATGGATCTATTGTTCTCGACTTATTTTAGTCTTGCGGGGATGAGGAAATGAAAGTGTAGTGACTGTTAAATGAAAGTGGCTTAAAAGTTAAACATTTACCGAAATTGGAGTATTTGGTTGGTATGCATCTCTCAATACTTACCCCGAGGTGGGGAGGGTGAGGAAGAAGTGGAGAGTAGGGTTCAGGGGATAGAAATGGCAGACGTAGTTTGTTCGAAGAAACGCTATTCCCCAAAGTTGGAAATTATATTTAATTTTACGGAAACTTAAACGCAGTGAGAAGTCTATGCGGTTCTGTGCTTCGATTATTTTTATGAATAGGTTGAGGCAGGTTAGTTTTGTTTAAAAAATTTAAAAAGTCATAAAAGAGGTTTATGGTCTTTAAGATTTAAAAAATTTGGTGAAAAATTTGACTTGAATTTTACCAACTGTTTTTAAGATGGAAAGTTTGAAGGGTGGGGAAATGTGTATCACACTAAAATGTCAATTGCTCGCCTCACCCCTCCCCCCCTAAATCCCCCTTTCTTTTGTGATTAAAACAATTTTCCGGGTCCTTGCTTGTTCTAGTCTGACTTTAAGGGTTTTATTAAATTGATTTTTATTAAATTTATATCAATTTTTTAATCCTGTCTTACAATTAATGGAAGTATTTAATGCACAATGCAAACACACGCACCTTTTCTTTGTCACTGTAACCTCTCTTGATCACGTGTTAACCGCTGCATGCGCAGTTCAGCCTCTCCTTCCTATGTTCTGTTGAGATTTGTTGACGTTTGAACTAAAGAATATTAAACCTGTTTAAAATTTGAAAAATAATGCTTTAATTCGCAGCTAGTTTAATTTATAAGTTAAGGAATAAACTCTTAGAGGATTTCGCCGTTCATTCATCATATAATTGTTGTTCGAATGGGAAAAAACCCGATACTTAATTGAACAACTTTGGTTTTCATAACCGACAACATAGCAGCATACAAAGTTTAGATTTAAAAGCTCAATGAAACAGTAACCATTCATTTTGGTCCGTTTAATGAATGGATTCAGCAAAAGCTTATGGTTTCAGCAAGTAAAGGTGTTAATACGAGATTATGTAACTGAGTTTAGAAGCTTCAGTAGAAAGAGAACCAAAGCTATTTCGTTTTTAATTACTGGCAACAGTTTTCAAGTTAGTGTAATCGTTCAGTCTCGTTTAAAGTTTTCAATTTTCGAAAAAGTTTGATTGAATCTCAACTCATTTTACCTGATCTCTGTTTAATTTTCTCAAATTTAATTTCAAAAACTTTGTGTTTATATCGCTATGAATTTAGCTTAGATCTCTTCTAAAATGGTAACGTTTAACTTTAAGGCATCAACAAACAGCTTTATAAGTTGTTTATTCTTAATCATGAATTGTAACGCACATTGATAACAACTTTAAAAAAACTGATGCCGGCATCTCAAAAATTAAAAAAAGATCTCTTGCTAAAAATTGGAAAATTGAAAACAGGCTTCGGCTGTCTCGCTAAAGAGAAAATGAACATACAACACATCATTAATAAAATGCTTAGAAATACTATATTTCGGCTGGCCGAACCAGCCTTCTTCGGGTAATGAAGAAACGTATTTCTAAATCGATATTTTATTAACGTTGAGCTGTATACTTATTTTCGCATTTAGTTTTTTTTAAAACATTTGCTGTCGACTCACTCTTTCAAAGATCCAACTTTAGCGGCGAATTATTGTGTGGTGTATTAAAACTATTATTTTATCTGAAGTTTTCTTACTATAGCCTTCGACAAATAAAAATGGTACAAGAAATACAAGAATGGAATATTGTATTCTGCAATATTATAAAGGTGACACAGCAATAATTCCCGTTCTTACATTTAACTTCTGTTCAGTTATATAAGCTTTACGGGAAGTGCGTGCCATGTAACATCTTGTCCTTTAAAACGCTTGCAAATTAAAGACCCCATTCTGTATATGATCTATCGGCACAAATCTAAAATCAGACTCCTTTTCGGCGGCTAATATAATACCCTTATGGCTTTAGTAGGTGGGAGTTCCTCATTCTCAATGATGAGTTTTTGCAACACTAGAAGATAAAATTTCTCTTTGCATGCCCACGTAGTTTCCTCAATAGTTACAATGTCTGTTTTCATTTAGTTCAGGAAGTGGAGAGAAAATATAAGCTGCTTTTCTTTACAATAATATAGCATGTATAGAAATTATCAGTACAAACCTCTTACTGGAGGCTGAAAATACACGTACGTTATTATGCAAGTAAAACCAACTTGAAGTCATTGTTACAGGTACGTGAAAAACACATCGAGAACTGCAGGCAGATGATTGAAAATATGTCTAGATTTAGGAAATAAATTTTAAAAAAAAACTTAGCATTAACATTTTCATTTACAAAATCAGCGTTTTCCGTTCTAAATCCAATCCAATCTATAAGAAACAAATTATCTTTAAATTCATAGAGATTGAATGACAAAACTTGCAAAGTTGGACAAAAATTACATTAGCAGGAGAAAAAGTTAAGAAACGCAAAACTATAGCTTTAATGAGCAACAGTCATTTATTGAAAAAAGTTTAGTTTAGACACAATTACAAGCAATTATTTTTCCGGACTGTATGTCTATACGGCGATGAACCTATTTCAGTAAAATCAAAATATTTATTTATACAAGAAAAACAATTTAACTTTCCGTGTTCTTGTAAAACGAAATAGACTCTTTTTATAAAAATTTTAGTTGTATCTAGATTATTTCATCGACTTTAAGACTGAGAAAATTAACGTCGATTATGAGAGCTAAGAAGTGCCACTTATTTATACAAAACTGCTTTGGACTGTGATCTACAAGACAGGTGTTCTGCTAAATAAAACTATATAACAGATAACAAAAATGACAGTTTTTTCTAACAATCTATCTTTATTAGTGCTTTTCTACTTTGACGAAAATTATTTCAAAAAGTACTTGCCCGAGTGCTGCTTCAGCAATAAGAATTTTTTTTTTAAAAAATTACTATTTAATGGCGATTATCAATCTTTTAAAATTTGTTTTTATAAGACAGTTCTTGGCGAGTAAGAGAAAGAACAACATCGGTAACGAAACAATCCGAAATTCCTTAGAAATTCCTAGTTTTATTTTCAATAACATTATTTAAATTGGCCTAAAGTATAACAACACTACAAAATAGAAAGATTAACGCGACTTGTTTAAAAAGTTCTGGTATAAACAAAATTGGAAACTTTAAAAACGAAGCATCATTTCATCACTTCATGTAAATTTTAAGTGAGGTAAATAGAAAACAAAAGACAGACAAAAATTACGTTTAAATCTTAATTGTTTCCAACTTATATATACTTTTATCAGTGTTGTGGTAAAAGGTTATTCGAATAAAACTGTTTCAGTAGATACCTTTCCGCTCGATTTAGTGTGCAGGAAATTGCACTATTAGAGGTAGTATCTATTCCAATCTACTTTATGTCTTCCTCTTAAGCTATAAGCGTATAAAAGCAAGAAAAAACTACCGTTGGAGGAAAAATGAAATATATAAATCATGCTATAGATTATAACTGAAAGCAGCTAATACTTTTTATCTGCGTTCCTTTATAGGATCGCCTATGCACAGCTACTTTATAAAACTTGTGATTTTCGGGCATAGATTTTGTTGGTTTGTAGCATATTAATAAATGCGTGTCTTTGTCATTGCAAATTAACGCAATGTAACCCCATCAATGTTTCTCTGAAATAAATCTGAAATAGTATATATAGTTAAATAAATGGAATAGTTAAATAAATTCTTGTTTTGGCCAATAATGCGTAAGTTATAGGTGAGAAAGGTGACAAAGGCGAAGAACTGACTTTTGGTAGTTATAATATAAAGTAATCTTTGCGATGGTCAGGTCTCTAAACTGAATTGAATCATAGCAAACAAAATCTTGAACATGTAAGAACATTTAGAACGTCAACACAAATTATTCATGTCAGAACCGGAGCAGTTGAACATCTTCGTCAAATTTTAAACAGCAAAGAACAAAACAAAATACATTTTTTTTCAATCTTTTAACAAAGGAGGTAAATATTTTGACTTTCTAAATATTTAGGAAAGGTTCTCATATATATGTATAAAGGGTAAATTTGCTGTCTTTTGTGAGCTTAATATAAGAAAACGTTAGGGACGAATATACAGCATATAGATTAAAATCTCTATTACAGTTATTCTAAATGAAATTTTTGATATAGCCAGCGCTTTCTCAAACTAAGTACAATTTATATAAGACCAACTTATATGAATAAGGACAAGGAGGCCCAGAAATTTTTTTTTTTAAAAAGAGCCTGATTATAACTACAAACTAAATCGTTTATATCTCCACTAGGTTTGCGTGAAACTTGAAGACTGATCAATAAAAAGCTATCTATTCTTAAGGTCTACTAAATGATCTTATCTATGAAGCACTGTATTAGTTCAAGCAAAGTAAAAATTTGTTTGTCCATCCTCTAAGTGCTCGTGTGACTTTTATTCCATGATTGATAGATAATGCCATTTTGTGTATCTATAAACTTAAAACAATTTCAAACTGAAAAAAAAAAAAAAAACTCTGTATATCCTTATATTTGCAAAGTAAAAGTAATTTAAATTCGATTTTGAATAGTAAAAAGGAAAATTTTAAATAGCTTAAAGGCGGTAGAAAGTCTTTATTGTCATGTACAAATATAATAATTCTGTCCCAGAGCTTTATGAAAAACATCACAGCCCGTCACATTGGCTCATGCAGAGAAAGTTGTATTAAAACAAATCTATGTCTATCTCTTACAGTTACACTGACGCCACAAGACTTTTAACTTTAAGGTTTTCAAATAACCTATCCAAAGTACATGGGAGTTATGATTACTCAAAAGTAGAACACTGAGATCGGAAGTTACGTGGTAAATTTGGGAAGCAATCGATGTAAAAAGATAACCAGTCCGACTATTCTTGTTATAAAGAGATTAAAGTGAATATAAAACGAAAACTATACTTTAGAATACTAAATGAAAAATAAACCGTGGTGGTGAAATTGGAAGATTTGGATTTGAATTAAAATAAATTTACGACATGGAAAGCTGTGATCAGGAGAATTATGACGAGCTCTCTTAGTTAACTACTATTATAGTTTCTTCTACATAGAAATTAGTTTCTTGCCTAATTAGTTGAGACAATTTATATTAATTTTGAAGTTTTGGTGCATTAAGTAAATTTATTTAAATAAACAGCTTCTAAATGTTTGGGTGAGGAGTTAGGAGCTAGATGAATTTCCACAGATTTTAATAGCAGAACAACATGGCTGAAGAATTTATGTTCTTAAGTTTATTTCAGAATATCTTTTATTAGAATTTGCGTGAGTATGTTCCATGCACCCGTGCGGGAGAGAACTGATGCTAGCTGCAGTCTGTAATACTGAGGTTTGAGGCCAGTTGATTCAGTTTTGAAAAAAAGATAAAACACTTAATGTCACCTGGCTAATTGCTGGTTTTGAAATTTGAACGAAAGCTATAAAGCAATTTTCAATTAAAATTTGTACAAACAGCAATACTATAATCGTAGGAAGAGCAAAGTAAACCTCTTTACGAGAACTTGTTAATTTTTTCTTCCGACGCTCAGATTATTACGACAAAAGCAAGAAATTTGCAAATTCCTATTTTCCCTCCATTTTCACTCTTATCGGCTCATGTCTGAAAATTTTACACTGTTTAACTTCTTGTTCAAGATTAGAACTGCTTTTCCCCTCTAAAGAGATTGATAAGTCAAAGAATATTAAAACGTTTTCAACTTATACGAAATGCAATCCCAATTCTATAGAGATGAAAATCCGTTTAACATTAGTTTGGATTTTTTTTAGTGAGCATATGGCTTTGTTCTGCTGTATTTATTTCATAAAGCATGCAGCATCTCGTAATGTTTTCTTAGATGTTATCTGCTAACAGCCACTACACTAATAACAGGGACTTTTTGTTCCTGGCGGATAAAGTAATATTCATAAATATGCTAGTGAAACAACTAAGCATTGAGAACAGACAGTTTTATCTGGTAATATTTTCACCTATAGCATGAACTATGGAATATTATGCTAATTTGAAGTTTTACTGAAACACCGAAAAATGTGCGCCTGTCAGTGCTGTTTACTAATAAGCTACTTTCTGACAAGAATATTGTTGCTGTCGGTACCTGTTTTCAATTATAATACACTTTAAACTCTCATAAGAACCAAAAAGGTTATTAAAGAAAAGTTATTTCTACCACGCTGGGAAATTTTCATAAAGACTTCAAAGGAAATAATGAAGTCGAACAGAACGGTTTCAATTAATCTACCTGTCATACAGTATGTGCATGAACTAGCAAAGTCGGTTATAACTTTAATACTTGCAGCTCCTCGAAAAGTTCTCATTTTATGACACTGAATAAAGTTGGGAAAGTAAAACACTTTCATAGTATTTAAAACAGCAAGGAAACAAAAAACATAGCTGAGCTAATTTTTGGTTTTCACTGGTTTCTTTTTCATAGAAATCCAATTAAGATAATTCTAAACTACACCACTTGTAATTAAACCTACTCATCTCTGCTTTAAAATCACAGTCGGTTGCCGTAAATTCGTTTTCTATTTTATTCCTAAAAAATCTAAATCCTTTTTAACTAGAGACGAAAAACAACAATGCGTCTATGACGTAACAACTAATTTCAACTAGTAAAAAGATTATTTTGCTCTTATCTCTATTTTCAAAACAATGTTTTCAGCATTTTTGTAGTTTTTACTTCAAATGTCATGATCACAACTTTTATTTTGAGTTCTAAAAGACGTTTTTTTAGCAAGCTGAATGCAAAACATTAAATTTTAATTTCTCTTTCGGGTTAAGAATATATGCTTATACAAACAATAATTAAATGTCTACGCATATCTTCTCGAATATTATTTGTGTTGCATGATAAATTACAAGGATAATCTCGAGCACAATCGAAAACATACAGTGTTTATTGGAGTTCCCGGAGTTCAAGCAATGATATTTTAAAGATATTTCATCAAGACGTAGGACGTAATATGGAAATTAATGTCTGTTTTAAATTTATGTGATTGCATTTAAAAAGCTTTTTTTCAATGTAACTAACGATTGGCTGGTGCCGGACGTGCACCTGTTTTGTGGCTAATACAAGAGTGCCGCAGTTTATCTTCCGGTATTTCACAGGCTTGAAAATGGCGATTAGTGGCCTATTTATTGGCATTTGGCCAGACTCAAAGATAAATTGTGCACACCACGGACACGTTCGGATCTTCAAATATCACAAAACACTCCGTTTTGTCTTTTAAAAATTCCGCACGCACTTGCACTTTGTATAATTTCAACACATCTGTGCCCTGCAATGTATTGGATTATCTTCAGATTCATAACGCTTGTTCGTTAAAAAGACTTCCATTTGTCCAAGCTTGAAAAAATAGCACTTAAAACACACTTTTCAGATGGCAGCTTTATTTATTCTTCTTGTGTGTGTTAAATTTTGTAACTTGGCAGGGGGAGAATCTTCAAATGTGAGACAATCTACGTCGGCCTCGCAAATGATCCCATCCAGCTCAACTCCTGTCAAGCTAGCTGCTGTCTGGACGACTCCAACGATAAAGCCGTCACTAAAAGTTACTTTGTCCACCGTTAACGAGTTTTCCCAACCGCATGTGGCAACACGAACACACAAGCAAAGCAACAAGGACTCTGGGCCGAGCAGATCATCGGGGTCTGGATCTGGCGTAATACAAATCGTCACCAAAGTAAAGGATTTTCACCTTCAAACGAATCACGCTACTAAACAAAAATCATCCGCGAAAGACTCGGTGCTCAAAAAGAAAGAAACTGCATCCAACACTATTAAAGTGCATCCATCTTATTATCGGTCTTCAATGAATAATCGGCCAAAGAACGTGGAAACAAGTGACGTTCTGCAAAACATATTTTCATCGAATCGCATAGGGCAAACATCAATTTATCCTGTGAGGAAAAGTAAATGGAGTCTTAGTATAAGTAAGGCGGCCAGCAAAAACGCGGAGACTCGGTCTGATCCTCATAGTGACATCGTGATCAAGCCATCTTCTTTTCTTCCCCATATTTCTCCTTCTCCCGAAGCTCGTGTCACTCGGACAAAAAGAACAGCCACAATGGCATTACAACCTACACCAACGTACTTGTTTCCTTCCCATGACAAATTAAAACCTTCCGTTTTTTCAAGCTTCCCTTTGTCTAATCATGAAGGTATCACTTCCTCTTCTAAAGAGTCATACGCGACCAGCACATCCCAATCTGTTCTCAGGTTACCATTGTATTCTGCTCCAACAGGTTCTGACATCACTAACAAGTTACCATCTACGAGGCCATTTACCAGTACTTTAATTCCAATTATGCCCGCCTCTGTGCGGCCGCTCTCGTGCGGTAGGACTGGTGGTGAGGCATGTGTTTGCTATAACTGTAACAAATCTAAAGAAAAGTGCTGCACCGAAACCCATAGTTCCAAGCGACTAAAACAAGGTATTGTTATGGAAATTACACAAATAACTGTGGCGAAGTTCATCCAGATGGAGGATGCTACAAGCCAGACAATTTCGCGTATCATTGCACAAGAATGTAAAAATGGACAAAAATGCAGTTTATTAGAAGAGACTTCCGCATTAAACAGACTAAAACGAGACATTAGTGCTGATGTTATAAAAAGTTCACCTCAGATTGAGGTGATAAAACATTCTCAAAAGCACCAAGTACTTGCTAGAACGTTCAGCAAAGATCAAATGATAAAAATAGTCGCTCGACCTTCCTCTAATTCGATAACACGTTTGCTAGCTCCAACGAGAGGACCGTCAGTCAATTTAGCTGTCAAAAGATACTCCTCGAAAGAAAACACAAGCCTCAGTGTCAAAGTTATCTTCTTCAGTGTGTCAACCAGTAACCCAAAATCACGTTCGCTGGAAGCAGCAATGTATTCTCTCGTCACTTCTGGTGTTAATACGACGCGAATCGTAGAAAGCAAGAAACTCTTAAACATACTCAAGGGTAAAAAGGCTACATTGGAAAAGCAATTAAACTTTACAATAAAATCCTTCAAGGTGTGGAATGACATTAACAAGCGTGGTGCAGGGGAACACAGTGCTAGTTTGTTCACTAGTCCAACTCATCTACCAAGACCTACCCCGTCAGGTACGATTATGTACCCGGCATCCAGTAGTTTAAGTAAATGTCTACGTTTTGGTTTCTCTTTTATCTGTTTTGAGCAGGGCTACGGAGCTTATTTTCAGTCTCTAGAGCCCCTCGTATCTTCTTATCACTTCCTTTTGAGTTTTGTTCAACGTATATCTTTTGCTGCTTAAGTTGTATCACTTTTCATTCTTTTTTATGTTAAATGCAGTTGATTTGACCATGCAACGCTCTATGTTTTTGTGCGAGTCCTCGTTTGTGATTGTCAGTGGGTTTGCGTCCTTGTTTCTTTGCGCTTTAAAGACGGATGGCTTATATGCATGGCAGGCGAGGCAACAAAGGGTGGTGAGTTTAAAATGACGTTACCTTTGCGGTGCTTCGACTGCTTATCATGAACGTTATAAATATATTTTTAATTGAAAAATAATAATTAACCACATGGCCGTTGATGCGATGAGCAGTTTGGATGTCGGTTAAATTTCCATTTAGGCTCACAATTTACATGCGTTCAAATGAGGAAGTGATGAGAAGAGACGAGGTGACACGTTAAGAAATACATAGTTGTAGAATTTAAGAAAAACTATTGAAGTGCATCGCAAATGAAATAACATTGAATTTTCATGATTTTTGCCGTAAATTAAGTAAGAAGTAGCCTCGTTCCCAGAGCTTTTCCCTATGTGCACCCACCACATAGGGAAAAGTCCTGAAAACTAGGTTGAGTAAGTAGCTGCCGTTTTGAGTGTTAACCACTCATCTGAGTCGAAGCTGCTGTGAAGAAGGGCTAACGCTATAAGAGTCAGCTATTTGAAATATTTACGGCAATAATCATAATTCTTTTATTTCACTTTTTAGTTGTCTAGATTACTATTTACCCTTTATTTCTGGCTCATAGAATTATAAGGGGGTGAGTGAGGGGAGAATTTGGTGATAACGCGGAACTCTTCAAGGTAATCCCGGCCAATACTCTTGCAACGATATTGTTCTGTCGCACTGCACTGAAAGAATAGGTCCAATTTCCTATTAAACCTAAATCTGTAAACTTGTACATCTATAAATATACTGTTCCAAGAAAATATTCGTCAAATAACAATATTATACAAAAAAAAAGAAAGATAATATCAAATAAAAATCAAATGCACTGCAGGGTGGTAATGTTTGGCTAATGAAGAACGTGTTTTCGATATTCTTCGAAACTTATCATAAAACGTTTTACTTTTAAAATTTTGCAGTTTTTCGGCGATATTTATCTGCTTAGAGAAAGCAACATTTTCAACAGTCGTTTCTACAACTTTGAAACTTCTATTTTGGTTGAACGTAATATTTTTGAGTGTTTTTTTCCTGATACCGTACAACTCTCACAGCAACTTTAAAACTAGCTATTGCTAAGTGCCAACGAGCAAAACAAAAGCTCGAGGACGACAGAACTGAGTTCTGCAAGTACTGAGAACTGGCGCTCTAGTTTTACTATTTGAAAGCAAAATAAACTGAAATATCTCACCGTGTGAAAACCATTCGAACATAAAGAATTTTCTTGTAACATTTTGTTTTGTTTTTTAAATATTTTCATCAGCTCTGACACTTGTCAGATAAAATGTCTTTGATAAAATGAATAAGCCGCTGTTTGTTCACTAAAATTGTTTCGTGCTGTGATTGGCTCACACAACATCTATTGTTAAGTTACCTTACATCCAGGTCGAGATTTTTTCTCCCTGCTAAATCTATATATAGCTACGCGTGCATCGGCTCTATGATGCTGCCGCCTCACCAGGCTCGCGTCTTCGCTCGTCTGGCTCGTTGGCAATAATTAAATCATACATTTTTTCCAAATGTTTTAATATAAAATTATATTACAAAGTAAAAAAAAGGCATTATAGGCAAGTTAAAAGAAAAAGAAAAGAAAAAAAAACTAAAATACAAAAAAGGTCAGTACGGGTTTCGAATTAGGTCCTTGCACACGGAAGTCAAAAGTTCTACCATGGAGCCACGCCCACATGTCACTTCCACTTCCGTCTACGGTCCACAGATTTCGGTCTACAACCACTTCCTTCGATATTTCACCCCCACGATACTCATTCATTGCTTCCACATGCGCGCGCATGAATGAGCTAAAAATGATGATGTGAAATTGTGTGGATATTGACACGATCCTCCTGTTAATACTTAACACGCTTATTTGTATTTTGCGTGCAAACAAAAACAGTGACTTTGACATGGTCATCGTGTTAATGTGTGCAAAGTCGCAGAGGAAAGGTTTAAACACGCTGCTTTGTTTTGAGCGTGCGAAGGAAAACAATGCCTTTGTAACTAATGAGGAAAGTCACTTACACGGTGCTGCCGTGTTGAGACACGCATTTTTTATAGACACGCATTTTTACTTTTACGTGTGAGTGTGAACGTGTCGTGCGCGTGCGTTCACCTTATTCACTGTTTTCCCGTGGACGGTCACATTTTTATTTGCATGTTCTGAAGAGCATGACTGTAGAAAATACTGTTAGGCTACTTTCGTATCATAGCAACATATAATCAAGTTTAGCGTTTGATCAAAATAAAAGCATGCAAACTTTTTAGGAAACATTGTAAGTTACTGTATTACACGAATTACACTCTTTTTTTTTTTTATAAGAACCTTTTTTATAAGAACATGAGGCTGAAAATTGCCAAAAAATTAAGAACATGTTAAGAACATGCTGAGGCTGAGAAAAGGTGAAGAACATTTATTTATGATGATAACCT
>JANCMA020031515.1:0-16681 GCA_024336925.2 Zoanthus solanderi
AATTATATAATTAAATTTTTTTAAAAAAAGAAGGTATATTACATTGTTTATAAAAATTTGAAAAATTAATTAAGAACATACAGAATAAGAAATAGAAGAAATTATGTAAGTGTAAAACGTGTTAAAAGACCTACGCGTTAATGGAAAAAAGGATTTAATGGAGCCGAAACCAACTGTAGAATTGCAAAGTGTTCTCTTAAGTTCAGTGAGATATTTTGGCGCTAATAAGTTTTTTATTTTAAAGATCATTACAATGTCTCTAAGCTGTATGTGACTCTATATTTTTAGGTCTTTCAGAGTTGTTGGTGTAATGTGATCAAGTTTCCTCTTATCTGCGACAATGCGGGCTGCAAAATTTTGTACCTGTTGCAGCTTCGCAATGTTTTTCATGCTGTTACCAGCCCAGATGCATGAGCAATAGAATAATTTGCTAAAGACTAGGCAATTAATTACAGTTAAGAGTGTCTTGCGATCAAGTAAGTGGCTAATACGGTTAACTGAGCAAAGTTTAGCCATAACGGGCAGGACACCAGGGAATTGAAATGATCACTAAACATTAACTGACTGTCCAAGATAACTCCAAGGTCTTTGGCGACGTCTGCAATTTTGAGTTCTTTTCCAAGGAACATAATCGGCGAGAGATTGATAAGATTTTGATAAGAGATTGGTAACATTTTAAATGTTTTAGACGAAGGTTTATAGCTTGGGGGTTTACTGTGTTTCAAAATGCTTATTAGTCATTGCAAATCAGTTTAATGGCGATAACTTTCGCGAGATGTATACCAAAACGAAGTTTTCATTGCTGTTCAACACCAATATATTTCATAGTGGTCACTATTTTACTTTAATAATCAATCTTTCATTAAAAATCCGCGAGCATAATTGTCAGATTCTATCACGTGATTTAGGTTCGTTAGTTATCTGTTATTAGCATATACCAGACCAGCGAAGAGTGTTTTCGCGTTCTCTGATTGGTTCCCTAAAAAGTGAATATCCAGGATCTTCTCTGATTAGCGATCGGGAAAAACAAGATGGCGTCGCTATTTCTAAAAGGTGTCAGCGAAGCTGAAATTTTACAAATAAACAGCAGCTCCCGAAAACACAAAAAAGTTAACGTATTTCGAGGTAAGAAATAACTGATTTAAGAACAACTTTTTCACAAGTAAACAAATTCAAAGTGTCACAACTAAATTGCCGGCGCGGAGACACGAAGCTGTTTATATACAATTTTCATGTGTATCTAAACAAAAAAACTACTGACTTCAAGATACATAAATAAACAAAATTATTTCTTTCTTATAGAGTGGTATCAACAGCAGAATGAGTTCGAAATAGAAGTGGAAAGAATGTCAAAGAGTGAGCTCAACAAATGTTTACAAAAATTTTATCTCTGGGCAAGAAAGCGAGACGGAAAATGAAAAAGAAATATATTTTTTGAAAAAAGCGTGTTTCTCACTGATTTGCTGGTTGGGTATATGCTAATGTAATTATTCACTTCAGTTTCGGTGAAAGCCAGTCGGTACGGGGACAACTATTTACTTCCAATATTAAAGGATATGCTGATAAATTCGACAACAAGGCATTTGTTAAATTTCTTTTGCGATTTAATTTCAGCTTTTGACAAATTTCAGTGAATGCTTCGCTACTTAGCTTGCTCCTGAAAATTTTCTTGTTCGCGTTAATTTTTAAAAGTTCATTGCGTCGCCAGCGCGTGGGTGTATTTGTAAACACACCACTCACATTCACTCATCAACAATTAAATTCTCACGCACTGTGATATTGCTAAAGAGAACTGAAATATATTTTAATATTTCAATAATGTATTTAACTAGTTACAGAAAAAAGGGTTAAATATAGAGAGTTTCAGATTACAATATGGCATTTTACAATTGTTTTTGCAGAAAGGCTTTTCAACAATGGCACATTTACTTAGAGGATAAACTTTGCATTGCTGAGCTCATAAAATTCAAACTTCTCAAGACGCATAGTCTTATGGTGAGTTTCTAGGGTTTTAAGCCGACTTCATGCAGGGTCTTGCGAGTCATCAATCATACAATCCCATGGTATATAAAATCTCAAGTAAAACTTAAATTAACGATGCGCGTGCATTTGTTGAACAAAATAATAAAATTTGAGTATCGTCTCCATGAAAAACTTAATATTTTAGAATTATTTCTTACTGTTTTAGTCGAAGCTATGTTTAACAAATTGTCGCTTGTCGCTAGACCCCTAAAACCGTTTATAGCTGACTGGCACCGGGCTTAGTTGTCCAAGGGGATTTAAAGCCAAGAGTGACGAAAATTGAGAACTGTCGTAATCTTTGAGAACCGCTAAGCTGTGCATCTATCTAAGAATTCCGTTACACCTTTTCCCAGACGTTCACTCAATCTCCATGTTATGAGCGAAATTTATTGCATGATTTTTCAACTTGGATATCCACTAGTGTACGTCCGTTGTCATGGAAGGTGAACTATAACTGTTGATATTCTCTTTAAGAGGGAAAACGATTTGTATTGAATACTGGTAGCGAGAGCTAATTCAACGATGACTAACTTCTCCAGGTATTTTGAAGACCGTAGGCATAGCTTCTCTTTTCTGCAACGTGGTAAAGAAATGCAATTATATTAGGCTTGCCAGTGCAATGCAATTACCGTTTATATACTTGTAATTGTGTAAAAGTTGTATATATGTATTTAGAAAATAAGCCCCTAATCCAGAATGATGTCGCACAACGCAAAAAAAACGTTTCAGTAAAATGGACGAGAACTTAATTTTCACAATTTAATAAAAAAGTAATGCTTTTGTTTCTAGACAATAATAAAAAAACGCTATATATACATAGTAGATCGCTTGAAAAGCAGAAGAAAATTGGGTTGGTCTCGTTTTCCTTTAACATGCACTTTTTTTGTGTTCTGCTACACCAAATACACAAGCGATGCTGTTTTCTTCCCTAACAATATACTGATGTAAACTAGATTGTGTACAATTAATTATTAATTAATTAATTTACAATTAATATATTTCCTTTTGTTTGAAAAATGATTTAGACTGCGGCCAGTTTATACGATGCATTCGATTTAATTCCTGTGCAAGCTTCATTCCTGTGTCTGCTGTTGCTACTTCTTTATAGCTTCTTTTCAGTGAAATATGATTAATTGACAATTATAAATAGGACTTCCTTCTGGCCCCAAGTCCAAAGCTCTATTTGTCTTTCTATTTTTCGTTTTGAGTGGCAAATCAATTCTTTTTCATCACTGTCATTTTAAAAGCTGTGGTTATTTATAGCCATGCAGATGTGCATATCTCATTATATATCCAACCAGTTTTCATACGGCAGACATTCTCCGCGATATTTCGTGCCAAAATGTTAACCCTTATTATGTTAGACAAGGTTACTGCGTAGCAGATTGTTGACGACTGCGCGTAACATCTCTCTGTGCAACTGCAGCAACGCAATGAAAAGTTCGTGAAGCAAGTTGCAAAAAAGTTAAACAATCGTATATGACTATATCTACTCTTTGCGTCCTTCTAAAGCCAATTACAGCGTGTGTTAACATGTACCGGGAAACAAGCTTCGGAGCTGCAATGTCATGAACTGCAAAAAAACCTGCTGTTTTTAAATTAAGTTAAGTTGCAAAAAATAATATTGTTCCATTTAACATCTCAGTATGCACTTGGAATTTTTATACTTGCCGTCTAATTATGCATTGCAAGTTGCTGAAAAAGTTGCCTCGTATAACACGGCTTGGAAACCGTAGCCTGATTGCGTAATATTTCTTTTGTTTAACATGTGATATATAAGTAAAATAAACAGGCTTTTTGACTAGTGAAAAACTAAATCAAAAATGAGATCTACAATATTTACCAACGCATAAACAAATGCTTAAAAAGCCGTAATTTTGATAACACGAGGCTGAAAATGTTTTCATGTGCATGATTGCTGTAAATCAGTGCCAGGAGCCGACGTTTCGAGCAGGGAAACTAATCATGGTTGATGATAAATGACTAAAAAATTAAATCTTGAGAATCGAAGCGTCCGAAATATGCGCTGTAGTTTAATTTGCTATTGGCACTTTAAAACTATTCAACGTAGCGAGAAAAAAATGTTTGTACGTTCATATTACCTGACTTTCATTTTGTTGTTTCAACAGTTTGTTGAGTCTTGTTAATCGCTCTATGAAAGAAGGAAAATTAACAATTGTTATACATAGTCATTACAAAAATATAAAATAGAATAAATCCAAACGTTTCTTACTAATAGGTGAATATAGCTGAAATTCACACAAGCATGCACATGGGAAACAAAACCGCGCCATCTTACTCGTCCGGACCTAGCGCCCGCCCCGACGGCCGAGTATGGGTCCGATGCTTGAGCGCCATCCATTTTTAGGAACCGAGTTTAGTACTTCGTGGATGTAAAACTCAATACACCAACTTCATACAAATACAAATTTTTACCAGTAAAAAACAAAAGCTCTGACCGATTATGCAAAATCGTCTCTTTTAATGTAAGTAGTTTTAGATGTAGATTTAGGCCTCGAGAATAATTTAAACAAAACTTTTTAAGCTTACTCTTGTTTTTTTTATTCGTTACTCTTTTCATGCAACGGCTAAATCCGGACACGCTTTCATTCCATAATTTCATTTTTGTTAGTTCTTTCTTCGTCTTTGAACTCGACAAATTAAAACCTACTTGTCGTCTCCACTTTAATTAGAGTATGAACCTAAACATAACTTTTCCGGGTGGGAAAGGACGAACAGAAAAAAACTCCTAACAGAGAAAATTAACGAAGCGAGATTAATGTTTAAACGATTCAATGAGTTACGAGTCAATGACTTATGAATCAAAATATTTAATCTGAGAAAAAAACACCGGTAGCCCTAACCCTAATTAACCCTAACCCTAAAGCCACTCCCAACCCTAACCATAATCCTAAACTTAGGCGAAAAACCGCTGGCTGATTCATAACTTGACTCATGACTCATTGACTAATTTGAATCATCATTCTTTCAAGCTACGTTTACCTTTTTTCAGAAAAGTTTCTCTTTCTGTTTTATCAAAGTACCATAGTGTGATTGCGTATCTGTAGACAATAACGATAGAAAAAATAATTTGTTTGGCTTTGTGATCATGCCACTGCAACTGATAATGCTATTTTCTCTCAACAGGCAAATACAAGGTTCAGCACTTTTAACTCAATGTATCAGTATGTTTGCTTCTTTTATGATCTTTTGAAGGTTTTATGGGAGTCAATGATAATTTAGCTTAATACATACATACATACCTACCTACCTACATACCTACCTACCGACATACCTACCTACCTACCTACCTACCTACCTACATACCTACCTACCTACCTACCTACCTACATACATACCTACCTACCTACCTACATACATACCTACCTACCTACATACATACCTACCTACCTACCTACCTACATACCTACCTACCTACATACCTACCTACCTACCTACATACCTACCTACCTACCTACCTACATACATACATACCTACCTACATACATACATACCTACCTACATACCTACCTACCTACCTACCTACATACATACATACCTACCTACCTACATACCTACCTACCTACCTACCTACCTACAAACCTATCTACCTACCTACATACCTACCTAACTACATACCTATCTACCTACAATACGTATATATATATACATACATACACACATACAAACTTATTTGCGAGAGAAAAATAACAAAAGAAATAAACAAAATAGAAATCAAAATAGAACTCAGTAGAATACAGCATACCTGGTGCGGTTTGATGGCAAAACCTCATGAGGGTTTCTTTTATCCGACCAAAAGATTAAAAGCCTGTCGAATATTGGATGTATATCTACTTTGCCTGATCCCTCTGGGTACATGCGAAAAAGCCCTCCATCCACTTCTGATCGCCAATTTTTATTGAGGTAATAAGTAGTTGTAATACACCTTCCATCTTTGTTGTAATTATCAACATGTCTCTTGTATGCAGTGTGGTTGCCAGGGTAACATGCGACCATTGCCTTCAATACAAAAGTAAAAAAAAAAGTTTCTGTGTAAATTTCATTAGCCATAACTCGAACGTTTTCCGGCTGCAGAGTTTTGGTTTAGGCATCATGCAGTGTACATTTTCAAAAATGTAAACAAGATCAAGAAAGCTTTTTATACAAAGCTTTCTATGAATGATGTAGTATGAAAAAGGCTTCCAGATTTTCTTTCAAACAAATTGAAGGGGGTGTTCACCAAATGTCTAAAAGCGGGGAATGTTTTGCATAAAGAAAACTAAATAAGTCTTTTCATAAATCTACTATATATCTAATTTTTGGAAAGTCGGTTTTACAGCAAATATGACAATAAGTTTTTTATTTCAAAATTTTCTCTGTGCTTCAGTCAAGTAAACCATATATAGCGATACTCTTTCGGCTTTATGCCGGCAGTAATCTAAATAATAAGTTGAAAATTTTTATCGTTACCGAAATCTTTGTAATTGAAACAGCTGATGTTTCAAACGTTAGCGATTCGTCTGAGCAACTGAACAAGTGTTGGGTCGATGTATTTCATCATAACAGAATTTTCAAGGTTTTTCATTTATGCCAACACCGCTTTCAGAAGTTTCAGTAAAAAGAGCAGACAAGATTTGTGATATTAGAAACCAAAGTGATTCGTAACTCAAAGTGATTGCATGCAAATTTCTAGATAACAGTTAGGCCCAGTTATATGGAGTGTTAGAGGAGCTGAAATTTTAGCCCGCACATTCTTTGAAGAATAGTTATAAAAATGAATTTGCGATTACATGAAACCCGGGCTGACTGATTCCAGCCCCGCCAAACTCTCCAGCTCGGTTTGCTCCCACTGGGCTGGAATTTCTAGCCCGGTAAAACGGGCTGAAATTTTGCATGTAATCGCACGGTAAAATATTCAGCCCGGGCTAAACGGCTGCTCTGCTCCGTCCACGTTCTAAATTACAAACTGTTGTGATTTAAATAAATTCTGACTTTCGTCATATAATCGAAAGAGAAATACAGTCCTGCCCCGAGCAAAAATCAGAGGCGTTTTTTATTTCTATACTTTTCTCATCAAAAATTTCAGAAAATATTTTTAATTGTTGTAACTATTGTAAATCTTCGAGTGTCATTCTACGTGCAACAGATCATAAACGCTCCGGTTTTGATTCGACTGAGCGGGGACTAGTACCTAGCATTGCTTGCCACAAACGATTAAAGCCGATTTGTTAGCTTTTAGTCAAAACAAAAGACAATCTTAAAAATAATAAACTTTTTCAAGCGGTTAAGAGATTAGTTACGCACCTTAGTTCTGTTTTGAATATCATACTCTGGTATTAATTCATTGCACAAGTACATCAGTGCATCCACAGATGATATGTGTTGAGTGATTCCTTCACATTGAGACATTCTGGAGTCTACCCATGCAATTTTATCGCCTCGTATTTTGTGGCTGTTATTACTGGTACTTGAGCTCGAGCTGGCAAGCTCTCCATCTTTGAGAGCCCCGTACTCGTGGAGAGCTTTGACTTCCCTCAATATCTGATTCGTTTTTAGGTTGCTGCCATTGAAATTGTCAATGACACAATGACCAGTTAAGTACAAGCTTTCTACTACAAAATGAGACAGCTCGATGTTTTTTCTCTCAATCATCCTTCTCCCAAATATATGAGGTATACTACCTTTAAGGAGATTATCTTCATAACACATGAAGCCATTGTCTCGCAAACATATTCTATTCGTTATCGTCGGCTGATTTCCACTTTCAGTATAACCGGTGCACTTTCTTTTGTGTAATTTCCAGTCAGACTTCAAATGTTCTCTGCTACAGTAAAACGCAGACTTGCATCTTGGACAGCGAAATGGCGTCGCTTTCTTTGCGCAGTAATCACAAGAGTGTCCTTTCTTTGCGGTTTTTAGTCTGTAAGGCCCTGAAAAATAGGAGTCAAAAGATTCTATGTTGTAAGAGCTCAAGCCTTGAGGCTGGAAAATGGCCAAAAACAACGCTTAAGACAGTCAACTACATATATCCGAGGCTAACTAAAAAGGCCAGGAAAGTTTGTGTCTTACACAGCACTATATAAATTCACTCAGTGTTTCCTGGGTAATGCATCTTTACCTACACTATGTACAGTATTGCGCGCGAACTAAAATGTGAACGATAATTTAAATGTGATCGATGGTTTACAATTAAACTGTGAACTTTGTAAACACATCACTTAGTCACCTGTATCAAATCTCCATTCAACAAGCAATATCTCCCGATGAGACTAAAAAAGTTTTGTAAAGAGTCATTCTTTTTGTTTTATAAACATGGCTTCACCATTTGGCGCTGATTGGCGCTGAAAACTCTAAACGTGACCAGACTTTGAATGCATGCATGCATATGCGAGTGTTGAACGGGCCGGTTTTTATAAGAAATTTCATACTTTTACAAGAACAAGAAGCTGTACAGTGTCCAAAACTTAAAAGATAATGTGGATAACATAAACAAGCCTAATAAAGTTTGAAGAACTTTTATTTTATGCGACATCGTATGACTATAATGTTCACCAAGAGTAGTAAAAATGTTTACATTTTAATTGAAACATTCGAAGCTGAAATTCTCAAAATAAAACATTCTTTTAAAGAAAGCGTTTTTTTTTTATTTATCGGTTTCAGTTATAACGTTTGGCAGTGCGAGTGAAACTGGTCGTGCAGTGTGTCACTTTCTTAAACTCCCACATGGAGGCGACGCCATATCCCTTAGACCTGACCAAACACCAAATTACATAACAGGAAAAATTTGCAAGAGAACAGCAAGATTTTGTTTGTCTTCCCGTTGCTAGTCTTACAGATGACAAAAATATAAACGTGGTATTTTTGGACGTGTTTCGATGCACATCTATTGTCCCAGTTGTTCACAAAATAGTTAAACAAACATTGAAATTGCAAGCTAGAATTTTTTTAGCACTTTTAAAAACAAAACAAAATAGATAATCTAGATTTTGAATGATCGACACCTCTGAATGGTTTATCCTCAAGAGTCTTTTTCTTTATCTGTTGTAGCTCCTTTTTCGTTCTCGTACAAATTAGCTAACGGAACTACAGCTAGTATTGTGAAAAGAAAATTCTGAATTTAGTTAAACACACTGTAATAATATATGAGCTGAAGTTACTGAAAAAAACTTGTACATCTTCAAAAAGAATGAAAATTCGTTATTAATTATAAAAATTACAACAATGTATAAAGACTGATGCAAATGATTTAGTAAACTGCAAGTTTTAGAGCGGTTATTTGACTTAATATTGCAACCGACGTTACCCACCCTGTCTCAACAGCCAAGCTATCAAAGCACAGTTCATCAGGACACTAGTCACGATAGCCAAATTAAAAAAAGTTAACTGATATCCGCTGGTTTTACCTATCCTTATCTTGCTCGCTTTATTCAAAGGAATATTTTTTTTTTAAATCTGTATTCAAAAAAGTAGGAAAACTCTAAGCTTTAATTTATAACTTTGAAAATTGAACTTACCAGAATGTCTTTCCATGGCAGAATAAAAACCGCCAATGGTTTCATTAAAAGGTGTTTTAAAACAAAACTCGACTGGTAGTCCAACAACCGAGTCAATGAAAGACATTTCTTATAAAAACAATTTATCCTCTTCCCTGTGTGAGGTCTGAGTTAGAATGGCAAACTTATAGTCCAAAGCCATTATTTGATACTAAGCCTACGTGAAACTCGGCACGCTGGTCGAAGAAAAATTGTTTACGAAAACATCACGCGTGCGCTTATGCATGTCCCATTTCATAATCAACTGCCTAACTTCCGGTAAAATCGAGCGAGCCTTGAACAAAAACTAATTATAAATATCTGTAGGATTTCATTTTTCAGTAAAATAAAGTGATTTTGTAAAGCCAGGAACATATTTAAGAAAATTGCTGCACCTACGGATTTGAATCACGGATTTGACTCTTCAAAGCGTTAAAGTATATAGCATATAGCATTTAAATGGCTTATTCTAATATAACTCTTTTTGTCTTAAAACAGAGCTAACAGTGTGTATTCCAGATCAGATGTTCGACCATGTCAATATAAGCGTTGACAAGGGCAACCAACTTTTAAACAAGGTGATATCGGTTCAATAGTAGATAATTTATTTAAGCAATATCTCTTATGAGTTTAGATATAAATTCTTTCAATTTCAAGAATTTTCTAAATTGATCTATGAAAAATAACGTCTTAGCGGTTTATTGACAGTAGTGTTGTATTCAAAAGAGCCCATTGTAGTTTCTTGCTGCTTAAAATTCTTATTCTCATTCCAGAAAATTGTTACATTAAGTTCTTAACTTAAATAGTCAATTTAATGCGAGAAGTTTAGCTAATCTTCTCACATCAGTTCCAATGACCGCATAAGCAATTCGGTATTAGAACTGTCAGTAAAATCTATAGATAAGTGATGGCTTTTTTCAATTACTGAAAGGCCAATGATTTCTTTTTTTTTCAAAATTAATGAGGACACGTTGGCCGAACTGGCTCTGCAATGTAAAAATTTCTACAGTCGGATTGCAAGTTTATAATTAACAAAAGAAAAAACTTATCAAATCGAGGGAATAGTCATGCAGTTTGCATAATCTTCAGCGATGATAAAATATTTACCAAGTTTTTCAGTTATGTTATCACAAATACACGATATTCAACATGCAGGAATACTTTGTTTATTAAATAATGGTTCACTCTAATGACAAAAACACTGAAGTTCTTCTAGTTGATTATAGTGATAAAAATATCTTTTAAAAAATAATAATAACTGCGGTTCTTATAACGCATTTTGCAAAGCCTAGATTAGCCTAGCCTAAGCTTCAAGCACGTACAAGGAAACTACTGTTTTTTTGCAGAGATCATTCAGTTTTGCTTTTATCTCAAGTCGACTTTATAACAAATTATAATAAAATTTTTAAACCAGAGGACTTTTTCTATCAACTATAGCTCCCAAAAATCTGATAAGATATTAATTTGAATAAACGTTTTTCAATCTATATATATTCTTTTGCTACAATTTACTTTCTTAGTTTGTCTGCTTGAAGTTTCAAAACTAATACTAAGGCAATAGCCCTTTTAAGAGGTAACAAGCACGCTATTCAAAAGTAAAATTGAAATTAAATTCCATTCATAAATTAAGCAGTGAAAACAATTTACTATCATTAGGGGTCCGTTTTGACAATGAATGTTTTGAGTCATCAACCTCTGTCACACGCCACTGTAATATCTAAGCGCTCTTTCTTCAAAATCCTCCATGCACAGATTGGCGAATAGGAGAACCCATAGCACAGCCGTAAATTTGCTTGTAGAATTTCAATTAAAGCACAAATACGTCCGCTCGTTTTAAGGCAGATACCCACCAATTCGACCACTTCGCATCTATGCTCAGAAGCTATGCTCGTGCGTTCACCAAGGATGTTATCTTTTTCCAACCTCTGACGGATCGACGTTATCGCCTCATCAGGTGCGATAAACAGTGCAGAGACGTCAATCAATGTTGTTTCCTCGTCGGTGAGTGTGAACTTTCTCACTCTTTCAACAAAAGACTGGGAGTTCTTAAGGTCTGTGAAGAACACCCTGCCAAAGGACGGAGTGTGTGGTCGGTATGTTCAGCTAAGTCGTACGTGACAGAACCAATGTTGCTGATAATTGGAATGAGTGGAATGGGTTATGGTTTGTGCATTTTAGGTAGGCCGAGCAATTCTTGCTACAGATGGCTCTGAAGCAGGATCTAATTTCCTTTTAAGATCGATCTTAATTGTTCCCTTGGTGTAGATCGTGTTGGTGAAGAATGCAAACCTTTTTTCTAAATCCGTCCGGTGGGATTATAACCCAACGCTTTATAGGAGCTTTAATAGGAATCTTTTGTTTTCCCATACAGGCGTATTTGTAAAAGAAAGAAATGAAACGAAAAAGAAGCAAAAAATGATAAGAGAATCCGGCTCAAAGCAAAACACTGACAGTAGGTGACACACGAATACCAGATAAATGAATTAAACTGCGTTCAAGGGTGAATAAAAGGCCATAGTTAAATTGAGATACTTTGTCGTTGTTTCTATAGAAACAGTTTGATAAATTTTATAGTGTTACGCTGTGGAAATTGTTTGTAGCCATTCCAGAGAAATTTGGCAATTTTCAATTTTTGGGACGCCGGGGATAAATGTTCTTAAGTACTTTGAGGTTCTTCTATAACCTGTAAGTATAAAAACACTGCGGTAACGCTTGTCCAGCATCTAAACATTTTCATATTCGCTACATTCATGGAACAAAAACTTTGAATCGGATAAAACTTCTTACGTTCACTCTTAATCGATTATCTTAATCTAAGAGTAAAACTGTTGCTCTTACAATGTCATCCTAGCGCAGACTCAATCGATTGGACGAACAGTAGCCTCGCCACTAAATCACAAGACAAAAAGATGTTGTTTTTGCCATGCATCAACCACAGTAATTGGTATCTGCTGTTGTGGCCATGGCAACCCTGCCTGACTATCTTTTTCTTTTCTCGTTTCGTTTTTTTCTGTATGTACATCGCTTGGTTCCTTTTGTATATATATTAAGTATTTGTTATCAGGCGAAGCTAATTGAATAAAATAAAAAAATATATGACAATAACTGAACCGAGAAAAGAAAACATTGTGATGTTATACTTAATTCAAGTTTTGGATCAAAAAACGACTTTGTTTTCAACAATATTTCGATTTTATTTAAGTCATAATCATAATCACAAAATTAAAATATTGTTGAAAACAAGGTCGTTTTTTTTTTATCCAAAACTTGGTTTAAGTAAGATCACAATGTTTTCTTTTCTCGGTTTAGTAATCGTAATGATGTACTGATACTGTCAGATCGACATGGCTTACAAATATGACTAACACGTCAATTGATATATAATATACATCAGACTGAATATCGCGTTCATTAACTTTATGAGCACCAGTAGAATACAAATATAAAATAAACATACAATTTAATCAAACCGAATAGTACAGTTTGTGGATAAGTTATACACCGCAGTGAAAAGAAATGTTTGAAAACTGAAGTTTCGGGCTGTGGTCCTTCGTCGGAGTGAATGTTTGTGTATGTTAATTTATCTGAAATAAAATAAGTTCATCAAGTACTGAGAATATACCTCATTTGAGACCTTATGACTTATGTGATTACTAACGAACAATAACACTATGATGAAAGAGTTTTAGGGTGCATTTCTTTGGGAAAAATCCTAACTCGGATTCTGAATCCAAAAAGGGATTTTTCGTTTCTTTGGTAAAACCCAAAAAAGGATTATGAATCCAATGAATCCGCTCGCGACGAAGATTCAATAGATTAATCTGAATCCGGATTCTTAGGATTCGTCGCTTTTGCGTTTCTTTGGGAGAGGATTCGAAAAAAATACCTGCGGTAAGCGGTCTTCGCGCTAAAATCGTAGCCCGGAAAAAATCCGTTTTTGAATTTTTCGTTTCTTTCGCATAAAAGAATCCGCGATTAATCTCTTTTCGGATTCTTTGTTTCTTTGGCAAAAAAGACTTCTTGTGATCTCACGCAATAATCTATTTTTGGGTTTTGTCAAAAAAATGCACCCTTAATCAAAGTTGTCAATCACGTATACTGAAAATGTTCAAACGTAGTTGATAACACTCTATTATACTTGATTATACAATGGATTTCGCAACGGAAATTAAATATATTATATTTATTTACTTTTACTTTTTGGCTTTTAACTAAACCAAACCATTACAAGTTAGTTTTTCTATAGTAGTCTTTTTTAACGGAGTGTCATTTTTTGATTTTGCACAGATAAAACAAACTAAAGAGATTAAAATTTTGAGGAATTCACGCAAATGCGGGAGTGTAGCCGAGACTCGATTCGATTTTCGATGCCACCAAAAATGAGTCATCGCTTCAAAATCTTTGGCTTGTTTACTTTAAACTTTTTTATGAAACTGAATATATTTTGTTCCTAAAATTGTTCGAGAAACTGCTTGTTTGTTTAACAAGAGGCTCATTAAGCCTTTACTCGTGGTACGCGTAGGACCGGGGACAAATCCCAAATATGGCAGTCACTGGACCGAATCGCTAATCGCGACATGAAAAAAAAAAAAGAAAAGAAATCGAGCCCAAACGTTGACTCGTGGTACCACGAGTAATGAATACAAAAAAATTTACTAAAACTAAAACACAACAACTGAACAAGTATAACGAAGAGCTAATACTCGAAACGTCAGCTCGGTTCTCGGACAGTACGGCATGTAAGCTTCCCATGAAATTCAAGGTTTGAACAAGCTCTGTGATTGGCTGAATTAGCCCATTTCTTCGAACCCCCCTTTTCAAAATTCTGGATCCGCCCCAGAGTTTTTTCTGAATGAGAACATCTCGACTGGGTTTTGACGTGATATTTTTCCAGGGTTCCTGCTCAGAAGCCAACTAACTTAAGACCTTTTCAAGACTTTTTAATGCCGAAAACGAAAATATTTAAGACCAATTTTTCAACATAAGAAATCAGAAAAAGAAACCCTTAAAAAGATAGCAATGCTAATAAACACTTTCCATTGTAAATAAGATCACACCTTCATAAAAATCTATAAATTTGATAATCAAATAACAAAACGAGTTCTGATCTGTAATATATGTCACCTGTCATCTACCATTTACTCACCGCAGGTATCATTTAACTTAGTAGAACTTATAAAATTTATCAGTTGACGCACAGTGCTCAGGAATAAAGTTGAGAATCTGTTCTTACCACTCTATGAATCTTTATACAAGTTACACACGTATTACATGATCAACAACGGCAGATTCAGAGTGGCGTGGCGCAGTCCATGCAATGGTCATCAAAAACGTGAAAGACGCGAACGCCCCGTCCAATGGCTTCCGATATACAGAAAGATTTGACTGCAAGAAAAACTCACTTTCATTTGCATCACATATATGATGCCTTTTAAGACGTTAAAAAGAAATTCTAGCAAACGTACGACCTTTTTAAGGCCTTAAATTTGCAAAAAACAAAATAAAGACATTTAATGACTTTGAATGACCGCCGGGAGCCCTGTTTCCTGACTTACAGTCCTGACCTGTTTAAAATACATTTGCTAATCGGCACTTTTCTATATTTTTCCTGGAACACACAGACAGCAAGATTAGCTTAGAACAGGGTATCTAAATCAAGCTATTTCTAGTCTAGAAAAGGGTCAGGTTTGTAAAGGTACAGCAACACACCCTCAAATAAAATTCTGGTGTGAACCCCTCCCCCCTCTTCTATCCCCGGGACACCATCGCATCCTGTTGACCTGTCAGATGTCTTGTTTCATGCCCTAGCCATGGGAAACTTTCACAAGTAACAATGGGATGCACTTTCTCTCACGTGTGATTGTCTCTCGCGTGTGATTGCTGGATCGTCCCAAGATGTTATATGCAATCCTTCTCTTGTGTCCATTGTTTATACTTCCAAGTTTCATGCATTGTAATGAGCCCATTGTGTAATGCTCAAAAGGATTGAACACCTTGAGAAATCATTGGTACAGTTCTCTGTTTACCACACTTATGTGTATATCAGCCAAGGGAGGGACTACTCTAGATGATGCTTTAGATTTATCAGCTCTTAAATATCTGGCATGCTCATCTGAAACGTTCAGATATAAAACAACCAATATGTTAAACAACAATGTGTCAAACAACCACTTTCTGTACCTGGACTATATATATACATACTTTATAAAATAATAAAATATATAATGGTTTAAAAGGCCATGGACGGACAACTTCTGGTTACGGTTATATGTCCTTCATCAGTTGCCATAAATATATCCAGGAGGCTGGCAATCCAATGATGAAGTCACTAGCTAGTAGGATCCAAGGGATACACAACGCTTTACTATACAAATAATAAAAAAATAAAAAAAAAAAATACAACTACATTTTCATCACAACACGGTTGTTTCGTGATTACCTCACTTTTCAGCAGATTTCAGTTTAAACCTATTTAACCTATATCTCGCTCTATTTTTGAATAGAATTCAAATACAAACTCTCCCCTATTTAAGCATACATCTTAAATTCTATTTTAATAACAACATATTTCAAAACCATTAACATTATTTCTATGGATTAAAAATAAATTTAAACTAACTTAATGTATGCCTGTTTTAGTTCCAGCAACTATTGATCAAAGCAAGTTATTTAATAATTTGGATAGTACGTTCGTTTTGATTGGTCTACAAGTGTGTTTTCATATCACTATGAAGCACAAAAATGATGTGAGCAATATGGTTAGCTGTCTTCAATTTGTGAGAAGTTACAGTTTCATGAAAGAAATGAAAGTATACATACATGCTCCGTACATTGTCTTTCTCTTTGTTAAGACAGAAAATAATAATTTTACAAACAAAATAAAACATGTCATCTGTGCCTTCATAGCCTGGTGAAAACCTTGGCAAAGTTTTTGAGAATTCTCGAGCAGGTGAAAACTCTTGACTGAGTCTCGGGTTTCCACTGATCTACCCTCAGTTTTCGCCAGGCTATGAAGGCACGGAGAACATGTTTTACTTCTTAAGGCCACTTTCTACCCTAAGGCCAGTTTTTCGCTACTTTTAGTGATATTTTTGATGATATCTCCGTCATTATTTTGAAATGTGAGA
>JANCMA020031611.1:0-16678 GCA_024336925.2 Zoanthus solanderi
TTTCGTAACATAAAACTCACTCGTTCGCTGCGCTCACTCGTTCGTTTTATGATACTTCACGACTCGTGAATAAAAACTGTTCGCACGCACTTTCCATGAAGTATTCTCTATATAGGAAATATAATGGTTTCGCATGTTTGAAAAATTAGTCGTATTCGAAATCTTTAGACTATGTAATTGTGTATTTATAGCCACGCTAGTTGCATACTAAATTTTATTAAAAATAAGCCACTGGATATCGAGTTTTAAGCAATTTGATTGGTTATACTACTCACTGTATATTAGCTCATATACATGAGTTTGACCAAATATGGAAAACACCTACTAAACTCAAAACAGGAGCAGTGTTTGCAAATTTTCTCGCGGCGAAAGCTTTCAAACCAATGGCGGACAAGATTTGTACAGCTTGCGGGCTGTGAAATAGAAAGGCTGATCGAGGATTCCGTTGCAAACAGCACCAAAGGTGCCACAAAATATGGAATGAAACTGTTTTATGGTTAGCAAAATAATAAGGTTTCCATAATTTTTAGGTATTCACAGTAAAAAGCAACTCTCGATACAAATTGACAAAAGCTAAATTTTAGCGTCCTACCTTTTTTTAGAATGGCTAGCCAGCTCCTCGGGAAGATAATTCTGTCAAAAACTGCGAGTAAAAATGAACTCGTTCAACGAATGCCTCAGCAAAGCAAAAAGATGGCTCATTTTACATAACTTCGTCAATGAAAGGAATGCGTGCAGCATTCGTCGCCCAACAACAAACTATTTTCAATAATTGGCGACCCAGCACTCAGCGAAGCTAACAAAGTTTTGGCTGGCCTTTTATTTTATATTTTATCATTTTATCATGGTTTATCATTCAAGTACATTTCATTCAACGAAAATCTTGTACATGCGAGGAACGCATTCACTCAGGCGTGTATGTTTGACTGTTTAGGTTGTCATGTTCCGGAACTAAATAAATGTCTTTCCAAAAAGGCTCAAAAATTATTTTTGACTCATATATCCAATGGGTTGTTTTTAATAAAACAACGCTTTTTGGATATGAGGTGAAAATAGCCAACTCGGCGCTTTGCGCCTCGTCGGCTATGTATCACCTCATGTCCAACGCGCATTCGTGGAATAATTGTTAAATATACACAGTTAACCTTTCTTCAGAACAATTGGAAACGTTGAGAAAAGTAAAGGAGGTATAGTAATTGCGTATGGTAGGCCAGTAATAGGTGAGAAAGAAAGATAGTTATTGTGATAAACCAAGGAATTCAATAACTATTTCAGTGCTATTGCTCTTTTTTATACCGCCTTTCATTGTCGTTTTGCTCCTTATTTGCATGTTTTGATGTTTTGAAAAGAGTAGTTTTTCTTACGTGAAAGTCTACACCAGACCGAACCAAACTCACAAAAACAATCTTTCATTTTAATATCATAAAGAACACATAGTTAGTATCACTTGCTCCATTCAAGAAGGTAGAAGTAATAATATCTTTAAAAAATGTTAAAAAAAGTTCTGATGAAAAGATATATCATATAATATTTTCCAAAATTTGCGATTAGGAAAAGAGTTGTCTGATCAACGGCTACTGCTTTACACAAAACGAATCCAACCCCATTGATTGGTGCTATCTGTGCCTGCCATCAACCAGTAATACTAGTTGGACTTGGCGCGAAGGTACGTATCATATTACAGTATTTACTATAATTATTACTTAATAAGTTATTCAAAATAGAGACTTAATACAGAATTCTTCTAATATTTTGTCTGCATTATATACGTCTTCAAAGTATCAAATACCCCTATTGAATAAGCAACCTTAGCTCACTGTATAAAATCTGCGTTCGCGATTGGTCACAAACCGGCATGACCTTGAGGTTGTAAAATGTTAACCTTTGTTTCTTAGTTTAACCCATGACTGAAAATGGCATTTAAGAAACAAAGCTTTTCTACGTGCTTTCATAGCCCGATGAAAACTTAGACGAACGCTTGGGAGGATTCGAGAGCAGATCAGCGAAAACCCGAGATGCAGTTTGCCGAGGTTTTCACCAGGCCATGAAGGCACGGAGAAAACATTTGTTTTGTTTAAATGTTTCCTAAAAGTAGAAAGTTTATAAAGTTTCTTTAATAAAATTACTATTTTCCGTCTCAACAAATAGAAAGACGATATATGAGGTATGTATAGTTTTATTTCTTTCATGAAACTGTAAACTCTTATAAATTGGAGACTGCTAATCGTATCACTCACGTCATTTTCGTGCTTCATAGCACTATAAAAACATATTTGTTGACTAATCAAAATACGCGTACGATCCAAATTATTTTATAGATACCTGTAGTCGTTAGTGAATGGAAAACAGACAAGTCTTTAGTTCTGACACACAGAGAACTTAAAAACGTTGTTCAAGCTCTCCGATATGTGACCACACCCCTGTTTTGCATTGTTCTGGAAAGCAGTTTCCAGACAATAGATAAACGCGTTTATTCTAATGTAGCACTTTACTTTACCAGACCGAAGAGAATATAGCGTAGTAAATGACACGCTACGCCTGTGAATAAGCGGGAAGATTGGATTCCCTGGACAGATACCATTAACAAATTTTTCACAGGAATTTTTTCCTCCTATCGTTCAATGACAATAAATTGGTTTCCTCTAGTACCTCACTGTAGGGGAGGTTTGGGTAGATAATTCTCAGGGCACGTTTTTGATTGTTTTCGATGAGATTGTATAGATACCGAGGTAAGTTAGAAAAAACAACATATTCGTATACTACTGTGTGTGTTATAAGTGTACAGTATACATTGACCATATCAGATGGAGATTTTAAAATACATGCATTTAAGCGGGAGTATCTACATGGACAAGTTATTCATAGGCTTTGTAAGTGCCTACAAGGTATTTCGCCTTTGTGGTTGAAAAACTTAACACATTAATTGAACATTCTCAGAAATGTACGTTGTCTCGCTGTAAGTTGAAGTTGATAAATCGCTTCTTTTGCAGCAAATATACAAATAGTGCCGGTCATAGAGTTCGTATGATTTACCTGTATTATGCAATATTAAACATTTTGTTTTAACTTTTGAATCCTGGCTTACAGGTAAATACTGGCCAGGGACGCTCTTGTTAGTCTGCATAAAGTATAAATGGACAATTTACCATATATAATTTACAATGCACAATTAGGAAACAAAGAGGAACTTAAGACTTAATAAAATACATAACAAAGTTATTTCAGTTTGATTGGCTGAGAGCAGTGTAGTTGTTTGTAAACACCAGTGCAAAACAGAGTTATTTCAGTACAAAAATGAGATAATTCACTGCAATTTACTTTCTGAATTGTAGCTTGTGACTGCCGGGATAATAAACAATCTTTTATTATAGTGGCGCGATGTTCAAAACTCGATTACGTATAGTTTTTGAAAGAAAACTATTAAGTATAAATGCTCAAATCAAAATGAAAGCAAAATATATTTTAAGTCGGTTGGATGTTAAACCCTTTTTTGTTAAGAATAACCTTACCGCCAGTGTTGTATAAATTGGTTTGAAAATATTTTTGTTAAGGTTTTGAAAACTATTAAAAACCTAAAACGTTTTGTTAAACGATGTCTAATACTATATGTTATGAAACGTTTCTTTGTAAATTTACGACATGCATAAATCTTTTTTTTTTACACAGACAATCGGAAACCAAGCCTTCTCACTCCAGCTACGCGGTATGCCCTTCTTAACGAAGATTTACCACTCAAGGTTGAATCCCGGGATCCGGATGGACGGCCTACCACTATATCAATGGTGTCTGGAGATCCATCTGCTATCTTTACTGCAAGCAATGTTCTCCAGTGGACTCCAAAAGACAACAGCAAAAAAACGTTCGAGTTCCTTGTTTCGGATGAATGCAACGCTACAAGTTTAGGCAGCATAACTATAGAGGTCAAGAAATGTCACTGTAAAAATGGCGGAAAGTGCAAAGCGGTGCTTCCCAGGGGCTCGGGAATTTACGTTTGCGAGTGTGTTGAGGGTTTCTCGGGAAGAGACTGCGAGACCAACATTGACGACTGCGCACCCTCCCCTTGTGTAAACGGTAAGACAACGAGTGCTTTATATTCATTTGTTTTTAAAGAGAAACAAGAGCGGAGAAGGCAAAAAGAATAAATAACATTTGTCTTAATAAAGAATATAAGAACTCCATGTTAGTATCTAACAAGCTTACCATCTTATTTTTCTACTTGAAAATCCCCAGCAAACGTTATGCCGTAATTTATCTGAACTTCAATTCTGTGTTGAGTTATGCATGGTGAAAATATTTAAGTCCATATATTAAGTATATATTGTACTATTTATTAGGATTTGTTTGTAAATTTGAGTCAGTAGACGTTATTAGAAACACATTTTTGTTTGTGAACTCACTGCCGGCACTATTTGAATTATACCATTATCTCTTATACAGGAACCTGTGTCGATCAAATAAACGGTTATCGATGTGAATGTCAGCATGGCTTTACTGGAAAACTATGTGAAACAGTCATTAATTTCTGTACAAACAACTCTTGCTTTGCTGGTGTAAACTGTACGAATCATATTGGAGGTTTTAGGTGTGGCCCTTGTTCTGTTGGGTTCTCCGGAAATGGCGTCAACTGCACAGGTAAGATGGCGGCCTGGTTGGCACAGTTGGTATAAGGTTTGTTTTTTAACCACAGAAGGTTCACGGTTTGATTCGCGGCTCTTCCGAAATTTATATATTTGTGTGACCTTCTTTTCCACCAACACTCACTCAGCTTTCCATCTTTCCAGGGTAGGTAAATGAGTACCAGCATATGAAAGACAAATTGTTTACCATTTTACAGATTATTCTACTGTCATATCACTCTCATTTTGGATTAACGAATTGTGACAGTTCCAGTATCAGTAACAAAACTAATCACAAGCAGACCCACTTATGACAAAGTGCATACGAAGCCAGAGTGAAGGGGACATTAGTCCAACGAAGTGAGTCCCCAGAAGAAGCTGATTTTTTTTTTTACTGCCCTTGTAAGAATGGAAAGTTGATGAAAATATTTCGAACCTTGGCATAGCAAGGGTTAGCACATTGATAAAATGGGCGATTTCCATAGCTTGGCGAGCTGCAAAGGTTACAGCAGCCAGGTTGTGCGATTAATATCCCCTTTAAAATATAAAAAAGAGAAAGTTGATAAATGAGTCTTATGGATTAGGATTTAAAAACAAACACCATTGAAGTTTCTCGGGAAGATTACTTTTGTAATGCATTAGAATTTAGAGGAGCTGTAAACAAGACGGCCCGGCCCGGCCCCTGATGCTATAGAAGATAGAAGTGTTAGGTAAGCCAATAAGAAGGCTGTTCAGTGCATTAATCTAATGGAGAACAACTACAATAAAAGTCTTTCATCGTGCTCGAGACTTCAGAGTATACACGTTTTTTATTTCATTTTATGTTTGAAAAATGTTAGGGTTAGGTTAGCAGAAGATTAAATTATAGGACTCAACTCTTAGAGTCGGAAAAATGGTAATTTTTAAACAGAAAAACTACAGAAATAGCTCCCGATTTAATACCTTTTTTTATTCATTGGCGTCTAGCATGTATATATAATAGGCTATCAAAGTCCGTTTCTGTTTTTACTGTACTAAAAGTATTGCTTTATTGACTTTTTTCTACAGCCGTTCGTCAAATGTCTTCTGATAACAGCCAATTTTCGACACCAACTATCCTTAAAAGAGAAGGGACTGGTACTGTTATGACAACCTCGGCCATCCGAAAGTTGGATACTTCTACAATAAAAAAAATTTCACCATCAGTTTTTTCTGCGAAAGATTCCTTAGCAAGATCAGTGACGGCGAATGCGTCTTCCTCAGTTTATAGGAAAAATATCAGTGTATCTTTGACAACTCTCCAAACATTCATTGTAAATACGATGCAAATAACACATACCACTGGCAAAAGTGGAATAAGTGACGTTCCGACACACATGGAGACAACTCAATCCAAATGGTCGGTGCAAATTAACACTAGAGAACCCCATAGCTCCGTCACAATATCCAAAGAAGACACGTTAACTAACGCAGAACCTTCAACAAGTGTCGTTACAAAGAAAATGGAGAAAAGCCCGTCGTCTGAACCATCTTTGATCCCTCGCCGTACACAAAGTCTGAAATCCAGTGAATATTCTTCACACAAGGCACTCACTTCCACAGTAACAATAAGCACAACTAAAGAAGGTATTCCGTATAAGTGGAAAACAAGATAGCCCCTTCACTTCCCTCCCCCCCAAAAAAAAAACAAAAAATGCATACCATACAGTATAAATATATTCAAGTGGCCTTGCCATTAACTCGTTAAATTTATTCCAAGAGATCTCTACTCTCCGACAATCGAAAATATTTCTTTTTTCTCATCTTGGGCTTGTCAGCAGTTCTTTGTATATAGCTCATCCCAAGCGTTTTTTAAATCTCATTTTTAGAATTTGAATTTTCCACGCGCCGCCATCTTGAATATGACATAACTTGGTTGTTGTATCAGTCTCCACTTTAAACGACTGTGGGACTGAAATTGCAATCAATTTACCATACAATATAAATGCGGCGCGCAGAAAAGTTCAAACATTAAAAACGAAAACTAAAAATGGCTTGGGATGGGCTAAGATTATTACAAAAAATAATCAAATGCAAGCAGTTGATGTGTACTTAAAAACAATAAAAATTACAGTGCTTTGGGTTATTAGGTTAAAGTACGATGGCCCATAAGTGCAAAACACAAACACCAATTCAAAAACACAAACGCAGAAGCCACAACATAAACCATATTTTGTTACACACGTCTTACGGCATACTTGATTATTTCTTTGTAAATTTTAAGGTAGTTGGTTAAACAAGTGAATGGAATTATTTTTTTATCTTTGATTAACGATCCTCTACCAAAAACTAGATAGATCGAATTTTTTTTTCTCTAAAACCAGACCACGTTAATCTTTCAAAGCAAGAACCCGACCGACCCTGTTTCACGAGAAATGATAAAAAAAGATCGGCATTTTTTTAAGAAGAATAATTTTAACGTATCAGAAACTTAATCATTTCATCAAAAACGGCTTTTAAAATGATTACTAGTTAAAATTCAAGCTGACAGTTGTTTTTAGACAAGCTTTTCTAGTGCTTTCACAAAACAATATTTTCCCGACCGCCCTACAAATTAAAAAATCTGTTTCGAAAAATCAAATAGTTTTGGCCTAACGGCAAAATGTAACTTTTTACCGCCTGTTTTTAGCTGTATGTTTTATTCTGTCTGCGCAGGCTCGATATAAACATACCTTTTAAAGCCTTTTAAACAATCAGAACGTACTATTTATTTTAATTAGCACATAATACGCTTCAATTTCAACCAGATTCAGTTCAAGAGGTGGCTGCAGAAATGCGGCTTTTGGAAGTAGATTGGAGTGACGAACTGAAACAAAAAGACAGCAAACGATTCCAGAACCTGAAATCTACTTTAGAGCGAGAGGTAAAGTATTGTATACACATGAACCAATGATCTCCAAGCAATGTAAAAGTAATATTTCAAAATATCATATTGTTTCGCCAAAAATGATCAAATATAAAAGTCATAAATGGGTTGCTGTAGACCTTCATTCACTTCCTTCAATCACCTCCGTCATTCATTTGCTTCATTTACTCCGACGCCAGGACTAAACGGTCCGAAACGTCAATTAAAATTCATTTTACTACTGTGTAAAACTTATCAATTTATCAAATAGAAAAGTCACTTGGTTAGCATGCCCGACCAAACATTGAATACTCGAGGCCACAGACTTTTTTATTTCAATTTTACTCCCTTGTGATAGCCAGAAAAAAAACACGCCCCCAATTATTGCTTTTGTTTTAAACAAAAATCTTCTTAATTTTTTTTTACCAAAACTTCTTACATTTTACATCATAATATTAATTAAAATAACTGTTATTTAGTGCGGGTAAGTGGATGCATGAATCAATAGGTAAATAGAAGGATGGGCGGACGGACGGACAGACTGATGGGCGGATGGATGGGTGGGTGCGCAGGTGGATAGATGGATACATATTAAATATAGATAAATATCTAAATTATACTTTCTTTTTGGCAGATTGGTCGAGTATATCAGCAAAACCTTTACTTTAAAGCAGCGAAGGTAGTTGCATTTCGGTGAGTTTACTCGGAGTTCTTTAACATTGTGTTGGTTAAAGCTGTTGCAATGTATTCATTCCACTCATGGAGATATCTAAACATTAAATATTTTAACTTCAACTCAAAATACCGTGCACTTCTTTCTAAGAGTGTCAAAATTATAGCTCCGACTAAAAATTTGTTGGAAAAATTGTTGGAAAAACGCCGATTTCTCAAATGCTCGTACAAAACACCACAATTTTATTGAAGTTTGTTAATATTCCATTACAAGCCAAAGTGCTAAGATAGAAGTCTAAGTTCCTCAGCTCTTTTCTTTTAAACGTTTCATTTGAGTCATTGTGTTTCTGTGTGATGCTAATAACGAAAGATTTATTTTTATCTAATGATATAAATTACTTTGAATTTTGGTTTTTATTTATCGCTTATAACTGTCTGCCCTTCTGACTTTGATCCATGAACCTAATTAAATTAAATCTCCCATTAAAAACATTCATTTTTCTCGTAATTTTCAGTCGCTCTTACGAAGGGCTCACACTTAAAACGTCAGTTTAATTATATTCTAAAACATGAAATTCAAAATTCTTACCATGCAAATTACAATTGCAACAGAGAGAGAGTTATCCTGGTAGAAAGTCACAAAAGTAACAACAAAATAGAATTTGTAAATAAACATCTCTTTGATAAAATTCTGAGGTAACTAAAACACGCATCTCTTTCGGTTTAGAAAAGGAAGTGTCATCGTAGACTTCACTCTGCAGTTTCGTGTCAAGCAAGAACAGCCACTGAACTTGTTGAAAACAGAAATTAATGACGGAAAGCTGGGAAGTTTCCCGGTCGATAAAAACTCGTTAATAGCAAAAGGTTTGTTCATTTGTCGATACAAATAATTTTTAGAAGGTCTTGGTTTATTTCCGAATGAACAAAGAAATCATAAGTGTGAGTCTTTGCCAGTAATACCTCCTTATTTTTTAAGACTATTTAATAGGCTGCAAACCCTAAACTCAGGTTGACTTATAGGTATTTTCAAAATGAACCACGTCAGACGAAACGAAGTCTGTTCCATAGAGGTTCATTTCTGGTCTTCTTGAAATATACAAATTGATCAAAACTGGCTGCAATTATATTACAGCAAGTAAGGTAAATACACAGAACGTAGTTTTTTATATCGAATTTAAAGTAAAATCGAAGGACAGCTTCGCGATCGGCTTTGCGTTCTTTTGTTTATATTCATTAGTCGATCGTCTCTTATTTTGCTTGAAAAAGACTTCACACTGGCTTAAATCAAAGAAAAAGAAAACTACTCAGATTAACTGAAAGCTAAAACTGACAAGTATTTACTACTCGAGAAGTAATCATATATTATTATAGCATTAAGGTATTGAACTGAGCTGCTGTAGAAATGAGCCATGAATTAGATATAAATGCAAATTTGAAATTCTTATAAAATAATGTTGGTCAAGACAATGAAAGTGGTAAACAGTAAGTCAGTATTTCGTTACTCTAAGCACACTGTACCTACATTTCTTTAGCACACTCCCAAGCAATATTTGAGTTTTCACAAATGTCTTCCAGGATCCTCCGATTCGGTCTACTACGATAACTAGCCTAGAACACCAGAAAGAAACGTTTTGAAAACAATATTATATTTTTAAAAACAAAACGACTCTTTTAATACAACGGGACATGTTTCGAGCGTTGTATATCAGCTTTCTTTTTAGGGCAGTGGAGTTCGTTACACTGGGAAAACCATAGGCATTTTTTCACACGCATGAATGAGAATTTATTCCGGGATAAAAAATCGAATATTTTTAAACATCTAACCAGTTCAAAGGGCTGTAAAGACAAATGCGATTTATTCTGTTTTAAAATATTGAACTCTGCTCTCGGCTGAAACCCAAGCATTTCAGCTTAACTTTGTTATCTTAATTTTTAGTTTCTCCTTTTAACTTGTCATCTTATTAGCTACCTTGTTATTTTTATGTTTATATCTTTCAACTTGTTATCATCTTATTGGTATTGGTTAGTTTAAATTTTGTTCGTCTGAATTTTTTTTAAAATAGTATCAGTAATATTCACTCACTTTGTAAAATTAATTCATATGGTAGAAGATGATGTAACGTAACATCGAAACATGTCCCGTTTTATTAAAAGAATCGTTTTGTTTTTAAAAATTGTTACTTTATTTGTGCTATTAAGACCTTTTGGAAATATTTTATTTGCAGAAGTGGATGACAACAATGCTGAAAAAGGCAGCTCTTTCACACTTCTTCTTGTCTTTGGAATACTTGGAGGGCTAGTTGTTGTGGCACTGGTCGTGGCTGTGCTTCTATTCTATAATGCCAAGAAGAAGAAGAAACAGGAAATGATTCTTTGCGAGAATCACATGTGCCCATACAAGCAAAAATGTGGTCTGCCAGAGTGCATGAGTTATGCTATGTTGCCTCAGGATACCGTAGATTCATAGACTCACAGGCATCATTTGCACCCTATATTTAAGTCTAGTTTAGTTTTTTTTAAAAAGACACATTTTTTTGCTTTCAAGGTTAGTTTTTTTAGTGCTTGATGATGGGAGTAGGAAAAACTTAATTCATACAGAAATCCTGAAACTCTGAAAATGGATTTATCGTATTCACATGATTAAGCGTCACGGCACTTGTTTAATTTTTATATTTTTTGGTGCGGCACTTATTCAGAGGTGGTGCTTATTTGAATATACACATCTTGAACTAGAAAATGTTGTTAAACACGGCAGTAAAATCGCGCAGTGTTAACGTAAAACTCAACACTGTGCTTGTTCTTTTTTTTTTATATATCCGTCAGTTAAAATGGTCTACGTGTTTGAAATTAGCACCGCATTGGCCACTGGGGTATAGCACCTATTAGGGAGTGACGCTTAATCAGATAAATATGGTAAGCAGTTTAACAGCTGCAGCCTGTGAGTAATTAATGAATTAAGACTTCATTCAGAACTAGAATTCACATAATTAAGTTCTTACAGTTTATTTTGTATGCAAGCCAACAGTGACAAATGGTAAATACATTTCTTGACATAAAAAGCCTCAAAAATGTAAGCTTTTACAAAAAAAGTTTGCAGTAAAATACATAGTTAATTACTTTTTCACTGTTTTTGTCTAAGGGGGACATAAATAGTCTTTTGTCATAGTTCTTTTTTTCTGCTTCCATCGCAGGTGCAATAAAGTATTGTATCTATGCCTTTTCATGCTTAACATAGAACAAAGTTTGCATTGTGAAATAGCACACACTGTTTACTATTTACAAAGATTTTAATGCTGAAAGCCAGAGATATCAGTCATACTTTTGTATACTTTCTGTATTAAAGTACTCTGCACCCTACTTCTCTGAACTTACCTTCAATGGATTAGAGTCCCATCCTGGGAAATCGAGTCTTGTCTGCTTAAAATAACTTGAACCAATAATAATATAGTACTGCTTTGGATGAGGAAATTCGCTTGTAAAAGTACAGCACAATATCAACATCTGCAAAGCTGATTATGAAACAAAATATCACAAGTTTAGGTTCCTTGATTAATTTGTTTGTTTAGTGTTGCAATAGAGTATTTGAATGTAGACCCAAAATGTCATTATTGTCACTTAAATCAAATGAAATGGAAGATTTCACAGCTATTAGTATTATCTTTAGTAGGCGTTTTGCATTGATTCTATGTTGTAACTTCTGTGTTATAAAGTTTTAAAGAACAGCTGCAATGTAACCGAATATTAACACAATACTTCGGCTAGCCTTCATCAGGTACAATCGTTTATATTTATATCAGATGTTGAACGGAAATTGCAAAAAATAAAAATAAAAAATACAAACAAACGGAATAGTAAAAAAATTATTAAAAAGAAGACAGGTTTAAAAATAATGAAATGACCTCATAAAGACAAAGTTAAAGATTAGTAAGTTTCGTTGCGTTTATTAAGGCCGTTAGGTTTAGGGTGTGGAAATGGGGGGTCGTGCGAGTTTGAAGGGTGTTGCAGGGGGGTCATAAAAGTTTTTAGGAAATACTGTGCTCAATATTTCTGGATATTACAGACCTGGCAAATTTTAAAATATTTAAATGGTTTTGATCTTTGTGTGTGGAACTGTAGTTTGTTGATCGGCTCAATTTTTGTTCTGGTTTGCTGCAGGAAATTTAAAAATTATTAATATCTACCTTGGGTGTAGTAGCAGACGAGACTTCTTCTTGTCACATGCCCTAAAAGTACACTCATAACTGTCTGGATCATATGGCAAAAGCCAAAACCAGTTCGACTGTGGTAGTAAAATGTGTTGGATCACAATGATTTTATGAACAAATGTTCTCAAATATTTTGAGAGTTAGGTCTGTGAAAATGGTTGCCATACAATGCTTAGAAATGGGAGATTTTAGCTGTTTTCAGTGGGTGACTCTGTCAAACAGGTGAATGAAGCTGCCAACCTTTTTATTTTTTATGTAGTAATTATAACCAGGCCACATTAAAAATGAATGACAAAAATCTTCCCAAAACCCATATAAATGAAAACAAATACCACAATTTACACAAGATAAGCAAATTAAAATACCTTTATTTTAATTATCATCTTTATATAATTGTGTATTTTGGAGACTATCTGTCAAAAAAGAAAATAATTTTGTTGGTAAATCCAGTCAAGAGTGACTGTTGGAAATCCAGTACAAATGATGTAGTTTTGAACTGTTTGAATTGGCTGCCGGTGAATTATTTAAGAAATAAAACATTTTCCCTATGCCATAATAGCCTGGTGAAAGCTGACAGAAGTGAATGTTTGGGAGAATTTGAGAGCAGATCAGTGAAAACCAGAGATGCAGTTGATCTTGATCCATTTCAGATCCCACATTAGTGTAAACTAGTTAAGAAACAGAATATTTTCTTTGTGGCTTCATAGCCTGGTGATAACTGAGATGAACATTTGGGAGAGTTTGAGAGCAGATCAGCTCAAGAATTCTTACAAACTCTGCTGAGGTTTTCATCAGGCTATGAAGACATGGAGAACATCTTTTATTTTTATTATAAAATTATTATTTTTCGTCTTAGCAAAGAATCAAATGAAATTAGAACTGTGCATTTCTTCAATGAAACTGTAAATTCTCACAACTACGACACAGTTGATCTTTGCCCATTTCAGATCCTCAGTAAGTGTTAACCAAGAGAATTGTTATTTTTTTGTTATTTACAGCAATGACCAATTTCCTCTTCTGTAACTTGATAATCAACTTTGTTGACACCATTTTCTGGGTGAACCATGATTTTCAGTGAGCCGGTACAATAAACATAGAAGGTTATCTTTTTCATAGTTGTGTGAAAAACATGGCAGTTCTGTGCTGTCGTGGGGAGAGGGGGTGGGGGTGGGGTCATGAAAGTTTTGATCATCACTTCGAAAAAAGGAAAGAGAAAGACAGCAAAAAGGACATACCTTAAAACTTAACACCCTTCCCCCCATGTTAATCTAATAACTTGTTATTCACGTATGATTAGGAATTTAGTTTATATTTTAAACTTATTTGGATAAACGTTTATGTACTTTTTGTATACGACGCCAAATAAAAAAACACTGTCTGTCTGTCTGTCTGTCACTTTGGGGTGTTAGAAAGTTTGTTGCTGCCTTTTAGGTGGATCCTGCAGAAATTGAAAGAGGTGCTGTATAAAACAGTGACCCCCCAAAAACCATAGATAATGAACACTCCGTTAGCTTACAATTTTGATAGTGAATAAAAACAAAGATACTGGTACCAGTGGTTTCATTAGAAGGTGGCTATCTGCGATCTATCGCTGCCTACTGAGCATCAGACTGCCGGCTACTTTACCTGAGAAACTGAATAGAATTTCATTTGTTTGTACATTCCTTTTTAACTTTTACAGGTAAGTGTATTGTCCCAAAGAATTTTTTTAAAAACATCCTTGCAATTGGCAAATAAACTCGAAAGGGAAGCTCCACTTCTTGTACTATTTTATTCAATTTAAAAATGGTCTCTTCACGCACGGCTCTGATATATTTTAACTGTAAACCCAAGGGGCAAAATGCCTGCTTCTTTATAAAAATCTAGCAGTTATGAGAATATTGTTTTTCTTGCCAAAATTCTGGAAAATGCATCTCAAGAGTCCCAAAATCTCAACCCCTTAAAGCATTGCAAAATTCTGGAAAATCCATCTCAGGGGTCCCAAAATCTTAAACCTCCCTAAGGCCTCGGAAAAAATGTATAGCCGCCTACTTTCATCATCTAGCCACCTACTTCAAAAATTACTTAAAGCACTGTGAATGGAATATAAACTCTTTTTTTCTGAGACATTTAAAATTCTTCAAAGAAAGTGCTCAAAGGAAAAAAATCCAAAATTAGGAAAACTATATATTTTGCTATACTCTTACAAGAAATATTTTTCTGGTTTGCCTGCATGAAGATTTTTTTTGTTTGGACTGAATCTGTGAGTGTGAACCCCTTCCCTCCTCAAAAATTAAATGATCTGCTTTCAATTGATGTTTTGTGTTTTGCAAATGTTAACAAGGAAATAAAGAAAACAAAAATGAAAAAATTATATTTTTTGTTGTTCTGATCTGAAATTATACTAAAACAATTATAATTATTACAACTATTATTTTAATAAGATTATATAATTTATTATTATCTTTTTGAAAATAATTTTATTACTTTATTGTACACTAAACCAGTTATAAGCACTATCTACAACTGATCACCACCCAACCTGATTTTATGTATAAAAATACGAATATCAAACATACTCTTCCCTTCAACAATGGCATTATGCTTTTATATTGATTACTATGTATTTAACAGAATACAGTTGAAGCTCTCTTAACAGACACTGTTAGAAACGGAGAGCTCTGCTTACAACCACTTTGTTTGAAACCCTGTTATAAATCCCGTACAAACTCTGTAGTTTTACATTATTGTAAGCGGACATTCCCGTAAGCGGCCGCGGACACTTTCAGAGATTACGACTCAGACTTTTTCATTGTTTTTAAGCTCCCGTAAGCGAATACCCCTAAGAAAATCCTATTACACAACCTTTGTATTTTGTTTTTATCAATCAACTTCACATATCGCTGTTTGTCACAATGATTTTACAACAATTACAATTATATCATATTTCAATGTTTGTTTTATCATCATCCACGTCCGGTTACCTTTCAAAACACCATTTACATGCATATGTCTTGGTGACTGGAATCGCAACGTTGTTAGCACAACACTGTAGCCAAGGCATTCAAGTTTCAATTTTAGCCAAGGCGGAGACATTTGAGTGTCATCATGAAAAATATACTGGGAAGGAATTTCTAAGTCAAATCTGGCTCTTTGTTTACTTGCTTTCTCCTTACAACATGGTCTTTCCTTTGTTTGTTCCCCACTGTAAAAGCTTGCTAATAAACACTGACATCTTCAAAGAAATATGTCTGAGTATTTCATCATTCTTGTTTATGTTGTTTGGGTGTTTGTGGATTTCTCTGACTGGCAGGAAAATGAAAAACTGTCGCAAGCCATCACATGCATAAGAAATGTCTTGGCAGACTTGCAACTTAAATCTTTGAAGCAGTCTTCCATCCTCGGTTACCTATGGTAATTAACCAAACTACTATAAACTGAAGCCTGATTGAAAGACACACTGACCATAAACATTTTAAACTGTATCACTACTTTTTGTTGAGGATGTTAATGTTGAATAATTAAATGTTGATGTTGGTTGCAATTATAATTTGTTGTTTTTAGAAATCACCAAGGGAAAGTCCTAGTACTTCAGTATTCCAACTGTAATACTATTCAATTATCCTCATTATATATATCATAGGGTTGTACAGTATAGGGTGCAATAAAACAAAAATTTTAGTTAATACAGAGGTATTTTTTTGTATTTCCAATACGGTACTGTATTTCTTGTTAGCTGGGCAAGCTCCTGTAAGTGGCCATCTATCCCCTACACCTCTAGTGGCCGCTTATGAGAACCATTCTTGTGAGCAGCCAGTTCCAGTTACGGGCACTGTTTTTTGCATCCTGAGGGTGTCCGCTTATGAGAGCTTCTACTGTATGACCATAAGGGTTCTGGTAGATGATAAAATTCAAATTTCCACCCATCCATCCATATTCTGTTTTCAAAAACATCAAGTGTATTGTAGATAGCAGATGCATGCCAGTAGCTAACTTGAAGCCCCTAAAAAGGGCATTAGGGAAGGTTGGTACCATAAATTTACCTTTAAAAATTAGGTATACTGGTATACCTAAAAGGCAATTAAATGCTGCCTTCAACCAGAGATGATAAACCTATAAAAGGGGATTGAAATAAATAAATATTCAGCTTATTTTTTAATTAATATTCAAATGTTTATGAAATGTCATAACCAGTTATTCCCTTTTATTATCTTTAAGTTTAATTTAGAACAAATTTATTTCCCTAAAAATCAGAACATTAAAAAAAAAGTGCATGCTAAAATACTATATCGAAACCAAGAATTATTGTTCGAAGACAAAGTATTCCGAAACTAGTTTCTTAA
>JANCMA020031707.1:0-16677 GCA_024336925.2 Zoanthus solanderi
AGTAGATTTTGTTGTTTTATTTAACAGTTGTTACTCGTTCCCGTTTTCTTTTGTGTTATTAAAATACATTCAAAATACCACGCTTGCGGTTGTTGTTGTGTGGTTGTTCGTGCCGCCGGCTTACATTTGGTGTCAGAAGTGGGATACCGCCAAGTTGTGGACATTTGAATTTGTATATTTAAACGGGAACGAGTAGGCCACGATGTCAACCGCGGAGGAGATTCAAGCCCTTTCCAACCGTCTTAAGGAGTTAGAGAGCAAACTGAACCAACAGGGTGCTACAGACGGGAGCGTCGAAGGTGCCGCAGCAGGGCAACCAGTAATAAAGGTTAGCGTCCCACGTGAACGGAAGGTGAGGAAGTATAATGGAGCAAGGGATGACAAGGTATTAGAGGACTGGATCACTGATGCCACCAGAGCCATCAGGGGTCAGGCTGATGCCGATGCAGTTGACTTTCTTGTGTACCACCTCGAAGGTCCGGCCAAGGATGAGGTCCGCCTACGGCCCCCTACGGAATGGGCAACTCCAGACGACATATTTAAGGTCCTGAGGGCTAGCTTCGGGGAACAGCTAACGGCAACCCAGGCTCTGAGGAAGTTCTTCGGAAGGCGCCAACAAGAGAAGGAGACCGCCCAGGATTTTGCACATGCGTTGATGGTTCTCCAGGCCCGAGTCGAGCGACTAGACCCCTCGACAGCAGCAGATAAAGAAAAGTTGCTAAGGGATCAGTTCCTCGATAACCTTCGAGACTCAACACTGCGCCGGGAGGTGAAGAGATGGGCAAGGGACCACCCCGAGAAGCGCTTCAACGACGTAAGGGAGGAAGTGCAACGGTGGGTCGACGAGGACTGTACCCCTGTGCGGAGAGCTGGAACGCGGGAAACTGCCGCCGTGACGGAGGAGGGATTGGCTTGTGACGAGCTCAGGGGTGGCCAAAATAACCAAAAGGCCATCTCGGAACTCCAAAACCAGCAGGAGGCCCTGATGGTCCAAATCAAGGAACAAGGGAACCTGCTGGCCAAACAACAAGAGCTGTTGGTAGGTCTCATGTCGCAGATGGAGAGGAAGCCGCCGGGACGATGCTACGAGTGCGATAGCCCTAACCACTACCGCAACCGCTGCCCAAAGCGGAGAGGACGCAGTTCGGGCCAGAATGACAAGTCCAGGGACCCACCCAAGGGAGCGCCAAAAGAGGGAGCTCCGGGGAAATGAGCCAACCCTCGGAGCTTGGAGACAGTGGCTCGTCTCAGGCAACCCCTGACCCTGTACTAGAGACTTTGGTTGGGGGAACCCCTACAGTGACCGCCCAGTTTAATGGCGTCGATGTCCCATGCATTGTAGACACCGGGTCGATGGTGTCATTCATCACTGAGCGTTTCTACAGAGAGAAACTCCAGCCTGCATGTGGTGAGATGTTAGAAAATACTATGCTCACCGTTAAAGGTACAAATGGACTAGAGATTCCCTATGTAGGCTATCTCAAGATAGATGTGACAATGTGGGGAGTGACAGTACCAGAAAGGGGGGTCCTTATCCTGAAGGAGACGCAGGCCACTGAAGAGGGGAGGAGGCCCATCCCCGGGTTACTTGGGACAAACATCCTGGACCACCTACCCCAATTTTCTAACCTACTGAGAAAGGAAGAAAGTAAGGTGGGCGTCAGTAAAAAGAAGGGACGATGTGGATTTGTTCGTGTTGCAGGGAAAGAGACTGTGCTGGTACCGTCTTACTCTGTGGCAGATATTGCAGTGACTGGACCAGCATGTGGAATTAATGCACTTGTTGAACCCTTAAATGTTCCTATTCATGGACACCTGCAGGTGGCAAACACCTTTGTGCGAGCAACCAAGACGTGCTTTGAGATTCAAGTAATCAACCCCACATCTCGGGACATTTGGCTGAAGCCAAAAACACGTCTCGGAACTGTACACCCGGCAGAGCAGGTATCCTGTGGAGCGCAACTATCGGTTGAAGTTCAGAGTCGCGAAGTGATAGTGTCCTGTCCAGCTGTTGCAGACCACCAAGAACCCACAGCACAGAAGGGGAGCGGATCTGCTGAATTTCAGCCGAAGCGAGACATCCCGAACGGGATTGCCCTAGACAATTTTCAGGGGACAGCAGCACAGAAACAAGAGGCCCTCCAGCTATTTGCAGAATATTCTGACGTCTTTGTCAGAGAGGAAGAAGACCTTGGGTGCACAACCACAGTTTGTCACAAAATCCAAACCACGGATGACACACCGGTTGCCCAACGACACCGGAGGATACCACCCAATCTTTTGGCAGAGGTCAAGCAGCACTTACAAGAGCTACTGGACAAGGGAGTGATTGTTCCCAGCCAGAGCGATTACGCTTCGCCAATCGTTCTCGTCCGCAAGAAGAGTGGTGCGCTGCGTATGTGCGTGGACTACAGGCTCCTGAACGCAAAATGCCGCAAGGACCGGTACCCCCTTCCCAGAATAGAGGAGAGTCTGGATGTTCTATCGGGTGCAACACACTTCTCGACAATGGACCTCGCCTCGGCCTACAACCAAGTTGAGGTAGACCCAGCTGATCGTCACAAGACTGCATTTACGACACCGATGGGACTGTTCGAGTACACAAGGATGCCGTATGGACTATCCAATGCGCCAGCCACCTTTCAGCGCCTAATGCAGATAGTTTTCAGGGAGAACTTGCTACAGACCCTGATTGTCTATCTTGATGACATTATTGTTTACAGTAAAAGCATTGACGAACACTTATCTCGCTTAAGAACTGTTTTAAGCAAACTGCGACAGCATGGTCTAAAGCTTGAGCCAAAAAAATGCCAGTTCTTCTGTCAGCGTGTGACCTACCTTGGTCATATTGTTACTGCGGATGGTGTAACCACAGATCCGTCTAAGACCGAAGCTGTAGCCAAATGGCCAAAGCCTAAGACCCTCAAAGAACTGAGGTCATTCCTTGGCTTCTGTTCTTACTACAGGCGCTTTGTTTCTGGGTTCTCCAAGATAGCAAAACCCTTGCATCAGTTGGTGACTGAGCTGTATGACGGTGGGAAGCATGGGCGAAACCGGAGTGCTGTGATTGGTGACAAGTGGACGCTCGAGTGTCAGGAGGCTTTCTCCAGCCTGAAGGAAGCCCTAACCAGTGCACCAGTGTTGGCATACCCGGACTACAGCCAGCCTTTCGTTCTAGAGACAGATGCTTCAAACGACGGCTTGGGGGCAGTGCTATCGCAGGACCAGGGTGGTAAGCGGAGAGTGGTTGCATATGCCAGCCGAGGACTGCGTGGTCCTGAAAGAAACATGGAAAACTACTCCTCGAGAAAGCTAGAACTGCTGGCCCTTAAATGGGCCATAACCGAGAAGTTCCGAGAGTACCTCATCGGCTCGACCTTTACGGTATACACAGATAACAATCCCCTTACCTACCTGCAGTCAAAGGCGAAACTCAAGGCTACCGAGCAACGCTGGGTCGCTGACTTAGCCAGCTTCAACTTTACCATCAAGTACCGCAGTGGTCACGCCAACCAGAACGCTGATGCTCTGAGCCGTCGCCGCCACGAGGAGATATCCACCGAGGAGGTGAGTGCACTTCTTGCCTCACAGCTTGACTCCACCTACATTCCGGAGGGGGCACAGCACGAAGTGCTACAGTCAGCCGTGTACCTAGCTGATATCAACGCTGCATTTGTAAGAGAGCAGTTAGCAGCACCAGCAGGGAACCAAGCCACAACACTACCAACCTGGAGTACAGAGCAGCTCAAGAACCTTCAGCAGAAAGATACCAGCATTGGTCGCCTTATACACTATTGGTCGATCGGTCGCATACCAACCAAGTCGGAGCGGGCCCAAGAAAGTCGTGACTTGCTCAAGTACACAGGCCATTGGAACAGGCTGGTGGAACAGAACGGTGTACTTTACCGCAAGGTGACGAGCAGTGATGGAAGGAACCGCAAGCAGCTACTGCTGCCAGCATGCCTCCGTGAGGAGTTACTGCAAAGTACTCACGACAGCTGTGGCCATCAGGGAGCCGAAAGAACTGAACGGCTAGTACGGGACCGCTGTTGGTGGCCTGGATTGCAGCATGATGTTAAGAGGTACGTAAGTCAGTGTCAGCGTTGTGCTGTGGCTAAGGGGCCCTACCATTCAACTCGCACCCCCCTGGGGAGTCTCCTGGCCACCAAACCACTGGAGGTACTAGCTATGGACTTTACCCAATTAGAGCCATCCTCTGATGGGAGGGAGAACATACTAGTACTCACAGACGTATTCACCAAGTTCAGCATCGCTGTTCCAACAAAGGACCAGAAAGCCACCACTGTGGTAAAGACCTTGATCAAAGAGTGGTTCTTGGTGTATGGAGTGCCTCAAAGGATCCACTCAGACCAGGGTAGATCATTTGAGGCCGAGCTGGTGCAAGAGCTGTGTAGACTGTATGGTGTAAAGAAGTCCCGGACCACCCCCTACCATCCTCAAGGTAACGGTCAGTGCGAAAGGTACAACCGTACCCTCCATGATCTGCTGCGAACATTACCACCCGAGCAGAAACGAAGATGGCCAGACCATCTGAAAGAGTTGTGCTATGCGTACAACAGCACTCCACACTCCTCAACAGGGTACTCCCCATTCTACCTGATGTTTGGTCGCGACCCTGCACTTCCTGGGGAGACACTCCTACCTGCTGATGATCTAGACGAGAATGACTCATGGCTGGCTGCACATCAAAATCGCTTACGGGGGGCGTACAGACGAGCTCGTGAGCGACTGGAGGCAGAGGCCCTGTTACGCAAGCAACAATATGATCGTCACCCCAGAACCAAACCCTCGGAGATCGGTATTGGTGAGCGTGTACTTACTAGAAACCGTACTGTACGTGGTCGAAACAAAATACAGGACAAATGGTCCAGTACTGTGTACAAGGTGGTACAGCGCCATGGTGATGTCTATGATATAGAGCCTGCAGATGGGACGGGCCAGGTGAAAAGAGTAAACCGCGCTGAACTGCAGGTTTGTCCTAAGCCAAGGGAGCCACCCCCAGTTACGAGAGGGCCACATCGCACTGCAAGGGACAACTGGCCTCAGGGCACCCCGGCAGACAGTGAATCCTCCGACGAGGAGGAGGATATCTACATCAGCATTGGTTACCCCCAACAGACCCCTGTCCAAGTACCTGTCTACCAACCCACAAGATCACCACAGACCCCTCAACTGAGGCGTTCACAGCGCAGCACCAGAGGCAAGCACCCAAATCCCTACAACCGGCCAAGGTCCACATTGAGGAGTTGAATTACCATGAACTGTTATGAACTGTACTTGTACTGATCTGTAGAGCTTAGTGTATGTGTGTTTCTTTTTCGCTTGTCCTGGGACTTGACAAGCTCAAGGGGGGAAGAGTGTGACCAGGTCACCATATCCCCATTTGGGACATGTTGATAAATTTAGTTATGATTAGTTACTCTATAGGTTACTTAGTAGTTTTGAAAATATTTCTAGTATTTTCCGGAATTGTGTGGGCTAGTGGTTAGCTAACTCCCAAACAGGAATTAGGAAGGAACTAGACAAGATATGACATCAGTTATTACATCAAACCACTCCTATTTGCGCGCATAACCCTGAAATGGAATGCTGATTTTCGTATCCAAATTTAGTACTTTCCTAGCTAATAACTTCCCATTCTGTAGCATAAATAGAGTAGATAGTCTGGCTAGATCTTTAGTTCGCAAAGTCTCAGTTACAGATAGTTCAAGTGTGCAAGTTCATGTTGTCTTTTTAGCAGGTCAGTGACATTTTGTTTGATTTCGTTATCAGAACGGTTTCGAAGAATACGTTACCCGTTAGTCTATTTTCTAGTCCGAGTCGTTAAATTGTAGTATTATATTGATGTAGTTTGCTAGTGATATATATTGTGTTTAGCTATGAACTAGTCCCAGTGTAATGTGTTTAATAAGTTTAGCATTTTATAGTCACGCACCGTAGCAAATTAGATTGATCTCGCGTTTAATGTATTTCTAAGATCAGTTTCTGTCTTATTCTATGTACGATATTTCTGACCTTTTTCGGCTTAACCAGTGCAGTACTCCTCTTGATAAATCCTCGCCGTTATAACCATGTTATTTCCAGTATTTAGTGTATTACTTATATTTTTACGGTTAGTTTCACATCGCATTGTAATATAAATGTTATGTAAGCGATTAGTGGGATATCTGGTTACCGCTAACAAAAGAGATTAGTCACGCTGTAGTTATTCATTATTCAGTGTACTGTCACAATTTGTTTCCGTTCACTTATAAATAGTTCCGTTTTCTATCGTTCTGTTTATTTCAGTTTGGCGTTGTAGAGTTATTCTTTTACTCTCTATTTGGTACATTAGTTTTATTTTAAACTTGTTTGTTTTTTGCGCCATCATAATCACTTTTGACTCGTTTTTTGTGTTTGTTTTGCTTTAATAGCCTGAGGCTATATTGTCTACTTTTATTCAGTACAAATTGAGAATTTAGCCTTTTGTTCATTTTAGCTAAAACTGTTCGGGATTCTAAGATATATTTTTATACTTTTTTTGTAGTTTTGTCTTAAAGTTGGGTTCTAGTATTTTGAAATTCCTTTCTTTTGTTTCAATGGTTATAGTTAGTTTTGGTGTATAATTATAATAAACTTAAGAATATTTAGTTTACTAACTAGTGTAAAACAAGTAATTTAAGTAGATTTTGTTGTTTTATTTAACAGTTGTTACTCGTTCCCGTTTTCTTTTGTGTTATTAAAATACATTCAAAATACCACGCTTGCGGTTGTTGTTGTGTGGTTGTTCGTGCCGCCGGCTTACACATGTAATAGCTGAACCGTAAGCAGATTCATGATTTACAGATAGAGCAACTAAAACGTTAAGATGGTATTGTTTTTTCAATAACAGTTTAAAATTCAAAAGAATTATTTTTCGCTCGTTTGAACTTGTAAGCTTAAGGACTTCATGTTTACAATGTTTCACATCTTCTAACCTTCATATAACCTCCACACAGTCATGACTCTTGTCTTTGCAAGAAAAGTGGTTCATTTTGTCAAATTTTTAAAAACTGCAGTTCTAACCGTAGGCAAATTAATGATTTAGACAGAGATCAAAAAGACTCTAAAACTAAAACGAAGATATAAAAATCAAAATGAAATTCATATTTCGAAAAAGTACTATATAAGTATTTTAGACAAATAAAATTGCCTTTTTATTGCAGAAAAAATGAATCTTAAAAATATTTTCCGTGGAAGGATGCCAATAAGGCTCCAGCGGCTTTGCGTGTTTTGTTCTTTTTGGTTCTGTAACTCCTCTCAGTTTTTTGGGTAGGTTTTTAATGAATATTCAAGGTAGTCTTTCAAAGTTTACGTACTGATTGGGACTCAGTCCCACTTTCAGCCTCAGCTCAAGCGGCTGATCTGAGCCAAACTTTGAGACTGCATTGAAGAAAACCTATTCATAAGGTTGTGATGTTTTAGCATTTTGCTATTTACAACGAGCTATTTACTTAGTGACTATCTATAGACCTTTCCAAAATTGTGCAGGGAACTGGGGCGAGTTTTAAAGTTTAACCAATCGATAATCTGATGCATCCACCTGAAAGATCACGTTAAGAGTTGTCATTTGACCAAGTTTGATGCTTTTAAGGTAAACAAAGACCAGGTTATGGAACTTGAAACATTGTTACAAATCTATAGAAACGTATCTAATGTTGAGACAGCGTCACCCAAAACCATAATTTTTTATGATTTCTGTGATTTCTCTTAAACATGGGAAAGCAAAAGTGAATTTTATCTCAGTTTCTTTCAAATGGTAGGAGAATGATAAGATTCAGTTACAGTTGTCACAAAACTGATAAAACATTTTAAGAATTTATATGGTTTTGGGGGGACGCTGTCTCATCATTAGATATGTTTCTATGGATTTGAAACCATGTTTCAAGATCCATAACCTGATCTCTGATCTATTATTACATATGTATATTCCAGTTTTCAGAGCAATAAAAAAAGCACACCTTGCTTGTTTCTCCACAGCTACGAATACTAAGAAATGTCATGGTGTCTGCGTGGAAAGGACAACCTGCTGGGGAGTCTTCAGAACAGACAAAAACGGCACAAACAAAGCACCCGAGCTGCCCTCACTGCATGTGTAACTAAGCTACCAAGCGCAGAAGGATAGGAAGATATGCGCTTTCAAATCATAAATGATCCCAAGGCATGTAACTAACTCAGTCGAGAAGCATATCCGGTTCTTTGTACACCTTTAAAGTGGCCTTGAAAACACAAAGCAATCATCCACTCCCGCAAAAACGCTGCACAGATATCGCAGAGGTCACGGGTCGAATAATAACGAAGTCTGAGTTTCGTTTTCTTTTTATAATGCGTACATTAACGCAAAAATATTTTATAATGTTAACTTCGTTTTTTGTAGTGTTAAGAAGTTCAGAACTCGTTCTCATAGGAAAAGACACTAATTAACAATTAGAATACGAACTCGAAATTTCTATCGCCTGATAGAATGATGAGAGCGAAGCCCAAGTAACTCTATCGATTGGCAATAGAAATTGAGAACGAGTATTCTAATTGCTTTAGTAGAAATCTCTGAAGAAGAAAAAAAACAATACTTTTTTTGATAAACAATTATTGAATTTATTCAAACAACCAGTGACGATGGTACGCCAGCGACTATTCGTCGTTAATTTCAAGATACTAAACTCTCCTCTTTCACGGACTGGAAACCATTTCCAACTTATTACATCTTCTAGGTTGGCATATTTTCCCAAAACAAAAGCGGCGCTTGCATTTTGCACGCGTTGTAATCTCTTCAGTTGGTATTCGGGTAGAGGACTAAAAACAGTGTCACAGTAGTCAAGTTTCGATATGACTAAGCTTTCTACTTGCTGTTTTCTTAATAAAAAAGGAGCTAGGCGTCGTAGTTTTCTCAAGATAGCTAAAAAACTGTAACATAATGATAGTATATTGGTAATGTGTTTATTCCATTATAAATTAGTATGTAGATGTACGCTTAGTAATTTAGTACTTTCAAGACGTTCCAATTCTGTACCATTACAATTCAGAGATATTGGTGAATTTGCAAGGGATTGGACGCGACTCATCTTTGCAGTAGATACCTTTACGAATACTGGTATTAATACCGTGGGAAGCTGGGACAAAGCTAACACTCCCAGATTAGAATCCAGTTACCACAGAAACAAATAGAGTAAATTCTAAGCGTAATATATAATAAAATGGAACCAGCGACGATGGGGTGTAACTGAGATGACTAAAATTGTAAGCACAGTCAACAGAGTGATACGGCACTGCATGGAGTATATTCTACAAAATGAGTAGTGATCCAAACCTGTATATATAAAGTTTTGTTCTTTCCATTAATCATGGTGGTTAGTCCGGGAGCTTTCATTTGACTGAAACAAAAAAGTGTTTCATATTTGTCTACTTCATTAATATAATGATTTTGTGTCTTATATAGAGACTAAAAACAGTTTTCTATACACATGTGTCTATTATCTCCCTCCCTGGTATTCGAATCACTCAACCTGCCCTCAAACAGGTAAAGCAGATAAGATAAAGCGTATACTCCAACACGAACGCATGAATTAGTATGATTTCAAAAACGTAAAAGAATTTAGAGCCTGTGCGGAACGCATAGAGCTTTTTTAAATCCGATAACCGAGAAAATGGCTACCAAACCTGGCACTTAAAAGGGCACTAAGGTCATATTCATAAATATCACTTTATATATGGTCGTTACCAACAAGGGTTGGTAATCCATTCGCCCGGTTAGATGGTTTTAAATACGTTAACTCAAATACTCCCTCCTGGGCCCAGTTGGTCAAAAGCCGATAAGAACTAACCCAGGGTTAAATATTAAACTCGTGTTTTTATTTCCAACCTTACAAGGAAAAAGATTTGAGGTGTAATTTTTGTAAGTTTTAGTTTTTTTTAATTTTTTGTAAGTTTTGAGGTGTAATTTATGTAAGTTTTTTCCTTTGAAAATCCAAACAGTATTCTTAAAGAATTGTTAACTTTTTCTTAAAGAATTTACTCCTTGAATTTTCCCTTAACAAAGGGTTAAAGTAAACAAACTGACCAGCTTAGGAACAACCCAGGCCTGATTTGAGGTAATACCTTGTTTCTTAATTGAGCTGGCACCTACCAGTTCTCTCTAAAAAATGGAAGGAACGGACATTTGTCCACTCCTGAAGAACGTAAAAAATGATAAATCATAAAAAGAAATCCACTTTCAGTTTGCTCTTTACCAAAAGTCCGTCAGAAAACTCAAATTCGAAATATTCAACTGTGGCGCGAATTCCAACGGTTAGATGATTTTCAATAAGCCGAACAGTCTTTGATTTGAAAAGAATTAAAACAATAAATTCAGGTCCTTAACTAGAGCAAACCTCTTCTTGTTTCTAAATTGAATTGACGTCTATACTAGTTCTGTCTAAGCAGTATATATAAAGAACTGACATTTGTTCACTCTTGAAGAACGTACACAATAATAAATTATGAAACGAATATCCACTTTTAGCTTGCTCTCTGCCAAAAGTTCCTCAGAAATCTCAGATTCGAGATATTTACACTGTGGCGCGGGTAGATGGTTTTCAATATACCGAACAGTCTTTGACTTCAAAAAACTTGAAAGAATAACTTCACTGAAGTCCTCAACTTGAGTAAACCTCTTCTCGTTTTTCTTTAAACAGCTTAATGAATTGACTGTCTTTTAACTTCTGTTACTCGACAGTGAGTCTTGCAGCCGAGGATTATCTTTTTAGCTGAAGATGCTTGATTCTTTGCTGCTACAGTAAATCACTCTGATTTTTTTAAAGATAACAGCAAAACTCTTTCAATATGATTTATACATACATAAGTCCAATACTGTACTATTTATGAAAAAATCACTGTGAAGTATATTTAAAAAAACAGTATTCTAATGTTTATTACTTTAAGGAATAAATACATAGAAAATAAAAAATACAAAATATCATAGATATAAATACAATAGAATTACAACACGTGCTCTTACAAGGGAAATTAAAGGAGAACTGAACCCTAAAACTGACTTTTCATCGTTTGAACATTTAGGCATAGTAGAACAACTATATGAAGTATGTTTTAAGCTGTAAGCCGAGCAGTTCAAAAAAATGTGATGTTGTGCAACGAATCGACAAGATTTGATCGGCGACTCAATATGAGATGTCAGCGGTTGCTTATGACGTAGGTTACGATACTAGAATATTTAAAGCGAGTACAAACATGGTTCTGTGCGGCTTTTGGCTGCTATAAAAGACACAGATCGCCCAAAAAATCTCAAGACTTCGAAGCACATTGCCATATTTAAGCTCTGAATATCGTAACTACGTCATGCCATGCCGCTGACAATCTCATTTGCGACCACGGAACCAAACCTTTTCTTGAGAGTTTTCTTAGTTTCTATAGTTAATTTCTCAATGTAATTTGACTTTAATTAAAAATAAAACTAAAGAGTTAATATACTATACCAATAGATTATAATAAAAATAGGTTCGTTTTAACATTCAGTTCTCCTTTAAGTACAAAAGAAAACAATACTTACTGCGAAACGCTCTCGGTGAGATACTCAACTATATCCTTTAGTTTCGCATCTGAAGAAAAGTTAAGAGTTTGAGGCTTTTGGCTGCATGCTGCGCAGTCGTCCTAACAAAGAAATATGCAAAGTTTTGAAAAAAAAATTACAATGTGTTCCTAAGAAAATACAGTAAAACAGAAACCGGGGTTGCCACTATCTACTTGATGTGAAATTCAAGGACAAAAATGTTTAAAACGTAGCATTTAAAAAAAGTTAAAGCGTCAGTTCTATACCGAGAAGGGTAAAATTACTCCATTTCTCACGATGATGATGATGATGATGATGATGATGATGATAGCTTTCATAATGGTGATAATCAATAATTTATTTACGTCTCGAGATTTCTATGTTCGTGGCTGAAGTCGCTATTACCAAATTAGGAAACAGCTGAGATCTTGGTGCAAGGGCTGTTTTTCTTGAGGGAGAAAGAAAATCTCTCGGAGGTATGTTTAACTTGGCCAGACCTCAGTCCACAAGGGTGCGGGATAGGGGGTTTGGGCGGAAAAGGGATAGCTCCTGATGTATGCTCGACGCTATCTTTCTAATTTTTCTATAAATTTTATTATATATTTGTGATCGAACAGGGGGGGACACAGACACCCTGAGAGCCAACCCTCCTAACTACTCCTGAGCCAACTTTTGCACAGCAAGTTAGGTTGCGTATGTGGTTATGCTGTTACAGAGAGTGCGTAAAGTTGTCTGTGGTTGGTAGATTAGGTTTGTTCTTATGACCATCACAAAATGGTATATTTGACCAACTGCATTTGCTTCGAAATACAACTAATTAATAATTGATAAAAACAACCAAATTACAATGGTTATTCAAATCCAACCTAACGAAATGGTCACTGTGACCAATATCTATTGGTTTAATTGACCAAATTTTTTTTGGTTCAAATTTCAACCAGTGATATATTGGATAAAATCACCAATCGAAATTGTTTATAACCAATATAAATTGGTCATTTTTTACAGTACGTGCAAGGTCAAGGGCTTCAGCCCCAGTTTAACCACTCGACCATCTTGATTCCCCAGTGTGTAAAAAAAAGTTTGAATGTCAACAGTGGAAAAGATTTGTTTACATTAATCTCTAGCCAAAATCCTTTTTTTTAACTTTAATACAACTTACTTTTTTCTCGGCTTCAAAAGTATGTGTGTAGAGACCGAAGGTGTCATTGAAAACCATGTAGTTACTGATAGGATTACAACAACTGCAAAAGATTAATAAAATATATTTATAAAACCAGTAGTAATCAAAGATTAGGCGAGTGGGTTGGAGGCATTTCTATTTTGTTAAGAATTGACTGAGTAAAGTAGCCGTATAAAAAAAAGAGCCGAGTTTGCGTTCTATCTGGGTGGAGTTTTCGAAATTACTACAGTTTTTCTTACGATATCGCCCTTTAGCCCGACAGTAACATGAAAGCGAGGCTTCCTTCCAAAAGACCCTGAAATGCGATGGCATTGAGCAACGGTCTCTCGCGGGATGTAGCCCTTTAGCCCGACAGTACCCAGGCCACTGCGACTTTAAACTGGCTTGCGATAACATGAGAGAGAGGCTTCCTTCCAAAAGACCCTGAAATACAATGGCATCGAGCTTTTTCTATACTCACATGCCGGAGTCCATGAATAATGAGAAAAAGACTTGCTGCCATAGAAATATAAATTACTGTGATTTTGATGGGAGGGGGATGTGTCGCCAAGGAAAGGAAAGAAATCGAATCAGTAACCGAATCGGAAACCGAATTCGAGATAATTTGAACTTTTTTTTTGATAAACCATTAATTACGAAGGGGAAAATCAAATCCCACATGGGTAACCAAGCAACTCCGGCTTCTTTTATATAACCCTGAACAGCATCAATCTGCTAAAAAGAAGACGCGACACTAAAAACTAAAAATAACAATGAATCTTTAACAAAAGATTCTCATTTTCGCTAAATAAAAAGCAGTTGCAGTTTGAGCTTTCTAAAAATTGTTAGAGAGTAAGAACTTGGTTTGAATCTGCATTTGTTGCTGTCAGTTGCCAAAGTCGATTCCATTCATCTTGCGTCTCATTGAACGGCATTTCTAGAGGCGCCGTTCGGCCTTTTCCCGCGCTTTTTCCTCAAGACGTACCCCTTTATTCCTGTCAATAAACTACGGTTGGGCCGTGTGCGTCATAACATAAAGAAAAATATAAGCGAACGAGGTGTTGATGATGTAGGGAATAGGCGAATCTTTACTGACGTCATTGTTTACAATCTGCTTCATTAGCATACAACTTTAGATAGCGAACGAACAAAGATAAATACGGTTTGGATCTAAAACTTGAGAAATGTTGTCGAGCTAACAAAGATGTGAAATTTTTTATTTTTATGGAAGCAGTTCCTAAACACTCAAAGGAGCTGGGGGGTAAAACCATTAATGAGCCATGCATTCTCTTTAAAATCACTATTAAATCATAGGAACAATGTTTAGCTTCTTGCTCTAAACTTTTTCAGAAGAAGTTTATTTGACAAAGCAATCTCAATATAAAGTGCTTTAGTTTCTGTAACCTTATCGGAAACTGGCGCACATATGCTAATGAAGGGAAAATGTAAACAAAGATCCGCCTATATCTTTGCCGCTTGTCAAAAGATGTTGGTGAAATAAAACTCCAACAATGCCAGCTGGTAAAACATTTTATTAGACAAACATAAACAATACCTTCGACGACCATCGCGGTATGAACACAATTCATGTATAACCGCAAAAATTAGGCTTCAACAGGATTCAAACCTTTGATCGCCACGCTTCAAGTGCAGTACTCAAATACTGGTGAAGAAATCTTTAGAAAGCATTTACAATTTATACTTTTTCATAAGAAAGGTTGCGCTGCGATTTACCCAAAACTTAACGGCAAATTAAGAAAACCTCCAGTATAGATAGCACAAACGTGCTAGTAGCTTACTTGAAGCCATTATATTGGGTACTATGTCCACGTTGGTAGCGGGCTTTACCCCTTTAAACTACCATAAAAAACAAAGAGCCTAATTGCTAGCAGCCATGGACAGCTGTTTCGTGTAGTAGAATGCCAGGGCTTACCCCTGAGTGGACTAGCTGCCTTCGCTAGATCTTATTAGCAGCTGTTTTGAAATTTCTAGGCCTCATCATCATGGCATAGTTGCAAACAAGCTCAGGTTCCCAAAAGGAACACGAGTAATGGTAAAAGCGCAATGCATGTAGGATGAGGCTTTAAAGATGAACTCAAGTATAGATAGCACAAACGTGCTAGTAGCTAACTTGAAGCCACTATATCGGGCACTATGACCACGTTGGTAGCGGGCTTTACCCCTTTAAACTACCATAAAATAGTGAGAATGATTGCTAGGAACGTAGCCATAGTGCTCAATATAGTGGCTTCAAGTTAGCTACAAGCACGTTTGTACTATCTATACTTGAGTTTTTCTGTATAGCCACATCCCACAAACATTGAGCTTTTACCATTAAAATAAGAAAAAAGACCAAGATGAAGTTTTTATCAGACAATTTTCAGTATTTAACATGTTCAAAATACATAAATGGAGCTTAAAATATTACGCTAACGCACAAGATAATATAATCAGTTTGGTACAAGACTGACCTTGTCGCTATCTTGAAAACTTCTAGAGCTGACGCAGCTTTAAGGAACAGTAACAAAATAATAGTAATAATGTCAATACAGACAACAACTGTATAACGATGATGCTACTAACAATAATGAATAAAGAAATGTATTTTTAATAAAATAAAACTGCTTTAATAATATTACATCAAATAAATTAGTTTTCTCGTGCTCTTTACAAAAAGTATATCTTTTCGTAAAAGGACAAGAAAACAATTTGAACGCAACATTAAATTCTAGCCAGCTATATATAAAGAAGTCTGACCTGCTATAACGGCATTAGTCGACGCCACAGCCGGAATGATGTGCTTTACTACACCTACAATAAGATTTATAGTGCATATAAAGGATTTTTTTTTTTCATTGGTTAAAAACTATGTTAATTGTAGTTTCAATTTCTGAAAAAAAAAATTGAAATCGGACTTTTATTAAGTTTTTTATAAGGGTCCAAAGTTTCAACTTCGAAATCTTGGAAGAGCTGCTTGGAGTCCGAGTTCTAATTGATCTCTGACGTTACTCAAACTAGCTGCAGCTATCCTTGCAGAGCTTGATTCTGACCCAGAATATGCCAGTCTCGGCAAATAAAGCTTAAGACGTTTTCACAAAGATTCTGTGTTCAAGTGTTGAGACTATAGAAAGCAGCAAAGACAGCTGTAGCTAGTCTGAGAGACTTGTTTGACATTAGAGACCAACTAAACCATAGGCTTGCTCGTACAAGATTTTGAAATTGAAACTTTGAGCGCTTTATAGCGCTTATAAAAAAATTAGTGTAAGTCCGATATCAAAAATAGAACAGAAAGTTAAACTTCTGTTGTCAGGGAACCACTTTGTGCTTTTAACAATTTTTTCTCACACATCTCTATCCTTTATTTTCTTTTGTTTTTTTTTACATACCCATCTCATTGCGTTATCTTGCTTCGCATCACTATTTAACCACCTCTTTAGTTATCTCTCACGAATTCACTCCGACGAAGGACTAGAGTTCAAAAAGTCAGTTTAAAAATTCTTTTCACTACAGTGTAGAACTAATCTATTTGTAAAACCATACTCACACCAGTTGCATCATACCTCAAATTTACTCTAGTTCCACCATATCTCACACAAGTCGCACCATACTTCAAACTTCACACTAGTTGCACCATACTCTAGACTAGTCGCACCATACTTCACACCAGTCGTACATTACCTTACACCAGTCACACCATACCTTACACCAGTCGTACATTACCTTACACTAGTCACACCATACCTTACACGTCGTACATTACCTTACACCAGTCGTACATTACCTTACACCAGTCGTACATTACCTTACACCAGTCACACCATACCTTACACCAGTCGTACATTACCTTACACCAGTCACACCATACTTCACACCAGTCGTACATTACCTTACACCAGTCACACCATACCTTACACCAGTCGTACATTACCTTACA
>JANCMA020031809.1:0-16676 GCA_024336925.2 Zoanthus solanderi
GGTTCAAAAATTTTAAACTGGTCTGAAAAATTCAAACTAAAGGTAAAATTTAAACCACAATTGTATACTCTGTAAATATTCATGTAAATGACAATTAACTTTCGCTGTCAGAGTGAAAATTAAAAAAAATCATTTCACTCATATACTGTACATTAATTAATATTCATATACTGAAGACTTGGCCATTTTCAAGCCTCTGGTTTTAGACATTTAAAGGTTAATCAAATTAATGCCTGATCACAGGGGTTATTGACATTTAAACTGAAATCGTATGATCAATTTTGACCAATCGCACATTTGGATATTTTTCAGTGAAAAACGGTTGGCATTGCATATTAAATTACCATTGATTTCGTTAAATATTGAGAAAAATTATCTAATGGCAACAAAGGCAGCACTTTTTGAAGTTTCTATTCAGAGCATAATTTTTCAATATACATGTATATTTAAATTTATGGTGTCTGCTAAATTCTAGCTCATAAAAGTACATAACTTGTTTTGTTTTGCTAAGGTAGACAGGATAACATTATAATATCTTTCACGTTATTATTTTTAAGAAAAAATACGATTGAAATACCTCTACTTCTCTTGAGATCTGTTTCATTTTCTGTAGATGTGTCCAAATCAACTGATGAAGCTTCAAACAAAATATATAATTCTACAGTTACTTTAATTTCCCCCTTGAAGAAATAGAAAGATACTTTCAAATAATAAATTACATATTAATGTATAACTTATTCCAGAACTTAAAATTTCCAGGCCAGGTTACATATTCTCATGTTGTACAGATAAAGACCTGCAAGATATGTTTTCTTATGGTATCTGCCAGGGATATTCTTTGCAATACCTTATTGAAAGCAACATTGTGTGTCACACCTGACAATAATTTTTATTCTCTGCAATTTCGTGATCACAGTATTAAGTTTCATATTTCAAAAGCCAAACAAAAAAGCAAACTGGAGCATTTGGTTGCCCTGATAAATTCTTGGTTGCCTGCCAATGGTTTTCGCACAAGATTTATTCAAAATTGCATCTTTGATCATGATCACTACCAGCCATAAAACTTTGGGTTTGTTACATAAAAGTTTGTATCTGGCAATGTTTTGAAATATTTACAGATATCCAAAACATGCTTAAGTGAGGCAAATTAATTATTGTTAACTTCGCATTACCAGAAATTGACAATAGAAACTGTCACAAAGGTCCTGTGCCGTTATTTATAAATTATTTTCTCTTTTTGGCTAGGTTGTCTGTTGTTTATTTCCTCGGACAACAAGCTTCTTACTTTTACCAAAAACTGGTTGCCTGTTAAACTTTTTGGTCATCTCTGATGACTGGACAACTGCCAATTTCGAGCATTACTTAATTTAAATCTGAAACTCTTTTCTAACCATGTTAGATAATACTCAAGTTCATTTCTTCAATGAGAAAAGAGGGAAAGTATAAAGAGATACAGTAAGTCAGTATGAGCTCAAGAGAGTTGCAACAGTATGACAGAGGTTAAGAGTTTGAATCTCAATGTAAACTGGATTTCATCTCTCAAGCTTCTCTTATGCAATTATAACATATTAATATATATTATGTTCACTAACAGGAGGATCATCTTGTAATGTTATTGCAACTACTAGCCATGGTATTATAACCTCTTAAGAATCATTCATAATAGTACCATACTTATCGAAACTGAAGCAATATCTACCATGAGAGACAGGTGACAGTCGACCAAATGGCCTCCCAGGAGAGGTTGGTTCAGTCCAGTCTGGCCAGGAACTGGAGAGTGAGTTGGTCATTGTGTAACTTTTCTTCATCAACTTATTACTATACTCATCATCAGAACTGGCTGGGTGACGAATGTAACTGGGGGGTGTTGCTGACTGAGTGCCCCGAACAACTGGCTCCTTAGGTGATGATTCAGGCTCGGCACTGGATGAGGCCTTAGTATTTGAGTGTATTGTGCCACGCTTGTAAAGAAGTGCATAGCTACCTCCAGCTCCAGCACCTAATGAATAGCAAGCAGCAAACTCTTCATTAAGCCTCTACATCATTTATTATTTTCTAATCGACCCTAAATTGTAAGTAAGTAGAGATTGTACTGATGATGATGATGATGTAGTTAAAGTTTTGAGCATTAACCCGTTGGTAGGGTGAATATGTTTTCATTGGATTATTCTTAGAATTTAAGTAAGTAAGTAAGTATGTTTATCTAAGTAAAGTTATTACAGATGTGAACAAGTTTGATTGATGAAAAATCAAAAAGGAGCAGCCAGCAATCATAGTTTGAACTCTGAATGATTTAATTATTGGCTCAATGAGTACTAAACATTTTTATGTTCATGTATTTTGATTACCATTGGTTAAAACTGTTATTTGATGTTGGCCAGATACTAGTTTGGCAGGCTAAATATAACAATTTTGTGCCAGTAAGATATTTTTGATCAGCCCGGTGGAAAAATTTATTAATTTTAACCCTGACGCCATTTGCAGGGTTCAAAATTATTGGTAGTCTGCTAGTCCAATCACTGGTAAAAATTTTGGCAGAATAGTAAACTTGACTTCAAAGTAGTCCACGTGTCTAGTAAAATATTCACAGCAACAAAATAGTTTTTGATAGTATTCCAAGTAACATTATTTTGCTACAAATCTAAAATTTAAACAGCCTTAAACCAAAAGAGAGCTAGTCTGCCACACAAAAGCCAAAGCCATTTAGCTTATGGGGATAACAATTTCATGAATAAAAATGATTTGAAATATAGGTATACCTTTATTGGTGTTGTAAATTAAATGAGAGAAAAAAGCTGTCCAGTAAAAAAATCAAGAGAGCGTCTAGTAAACTTACAATGATGTATTAAGTGACTACCAGTCCAAATGTCTAGTAACAGAAAATATTGATTTCTATCCCTGCATAGGTGACTTTCACATGCACAAAGAGTTTCTAAAACCATTTTATGTTGTTGGCATGAAAATCTAGCAAAGTTATGTCATTTCTTCTAAATGTTTTTTTTTAAATGACGGGTCATAAACATGGTTAAACAAAAAAACCCTGTTTTGGTTTATACAACAGGAAGGATATATACACCAAAAATCACAAGGCTCACTGACATTTAACATTCAATTTAGATTTTATAAAGCACTGTTTAATGAGTATTCAAAAACATATAAAATGGTTTAATATTAGTGCTGTTCGTTAACTCACTATATCTGTATTTTGGATCAAAAATGAAACACTATTCTGCAGTAAAATGTTCACACTCTAAATGAATCTAAATTGAATGCTTTGATTTTCAAGACATAGAACATTTCTGTTGCTGAACTACAGAATATCTTGCAACTATATGTAATTTATTCTTGTGCATAACTTTACCAAGGATTTACAAAAAAATAAAAATAAAAAAAATTAATATTTAAAGACAAGGCACAAAGTCAACAAGTGTGACTTTTAACTGCATTAAAAACTTGATAGTTAGGGGATTAATAAGGGATCAGGGATAGTATCGCCTTAAATAGTATTGAGCTGCTCAGTTTTAAAACTAAAAAAAAGTTGAAAAAGTGTTCTAGACTGAGTTTTATCACCAAGTTTATCCAATTTATTTCTAATCATTAACTTCATTAACAAGGAATGAAATACCTGCAACAAATCAATGACTAATGAACTGTAAAAAGTGATTTAAAGTAACACTTACCAGCAAAACTTGTTGAAGTTGTTGTTCCACTATAGGTTGTCATTTTCTTTTCTTTCTTTCTCCGGTGAATTTCTGCATATGAATTCATTGGGGGTGAAGATGTATTATCTTGTAGCCCCTTAGGAACATGGTTTTCAGCAGACTGTGATGAACTGTGTAATGTTTTTGCCAAATATTTATCTGCATATGATGAGACTGATTTTGTTGAAGAAATTGGAGCATTACCTGGCATAGTAGAAGATAGGTTCGTACCAAGCTGTCGTGATATTGTTCCACGTTTACCATCATTAATGAGTTCAGTTGGAACCCATGAGTTTTTGGCAGGGGGTGGTTTGTCTGTTCCATCTATAGCCTGATAGCATCAAAAATGCAATAAAGAAGTTCTTGTTAAAATAGTGATTATTTAAAGTGGATTTCAATTTAATTTTCAATAATCATCTCATTAAAGAGACACACAAACTCTATCAATAAACTCTTTATTAAAGCTCTTTAAGCTTTTGCATTGTGACTCATTATGTATCAATATAACCATTTTGAAGTTTTAGGGAGTGCTTTTTAATTGCTGAATATGTTCAAGCTTTATGCTCAGCAATTTTCTGGTTGTAATGTTACAATATAACAGACTCAGGTTGAACCAAACTCATTGGAGAAAAAAATTAAAATAGTTACCTTCTTATACAGATTTTGTAACATTAATTAATTTACTCACTCTTTTAAGTACATAAATTATATTTAGATTTTAACCTTTTACACAAATCAATTTTTTTTACTTGATATCAACATTATACAAAAGATCTACTAAAAAGCAGTTCACAAAATGTGAAATTGTGACAGATCATTTGGTCTTAGCTCATTTCCTGATGATAGTTCAGAAGATGGACCAAAAAATTTGGAATAAAAGATTGAGTTACAATAAGCCTTTAAGTACTAAAAACTCTTGTTACACTGAAGATTATCCACTGTTGAAATTTCTTTCAATTGACTTATAGATTATTTTTAGTTTTTAAGTATGTATAAAAAATCTGTATCACTTTTATAATATATATATAAAGGATGAAAATGATTGATCTATTTAAATTTTTTTTTTTTTAAAATCTAGAAACATATTTTGAATGTTCTAAATTAAAAATTAAGATATCTTAATAAAAAATGTTTATGGAGAATAACAACTAATGAAAATAATAACTCTAGCAATGCTTGCTGACATAAATTTTAATTAACACAAATATGAATTGCTAATGCATTGTTAATGGCAACTTTGTAAGTAAACTAAATGAGGTTATACTAAAAATAAGATGCAAACCATTTATATGAGATGTTAGTGTCTTATGTAGGATGTGAATGTATAAATGGTACACTTTGTGTCCTATCTATTAGATGCATCCTGTTTAAGGTAAATCTTATTTTTTTCCTATGGCCCTGATGATGCATAGCAACAACGATAGGGTTTAAACTTCGTACTAACCAGTCATTAGTATTATACCATAAACAGTCTTATTTATCAAGAATGTGAAGAAAAACATTTACTTCAACAAAAAATAGACAGAAAGACTTGAATACATTATGAAAACTCTTAGCTCAGGGTTTTCTATAAGGTTTTAAGAACCACAGTTTTTTTGAAAGGAAACCCAAGTTTAGACCTGACAAACACAATCTTGTCAGTATATACTGACTCTTGAAGCAATGAAAGTTAGTAGTGGGCAAAACTTGGCAGAGAAGCCAGCAAACTTTGCCAGCTGTTGGCTCTTACATACAACCCTGTTAGTCAACCACAAAATTATTATAAAGACACTTTCAATTTTGAAAAACTTACTGGTGAGCTTTCACCTTCCCATGGTAACCGTTTTTTACCAGCACTAAAATATCGTCTTGGACTCGGCCCAGATGAATTAAATGAATCATTGAGTCCTGGTGTTGACCTAGCTGAAGACGGGTCATTACTACTGGTTCCAGCAAGAATCCATTCAACATCAGCACCACGAGGGGTAGTGCTTTTCCCTCTTGTTGTACCAGACGATGGACAAGGAACTGCATATTCAACAAGACCATCACTGTTCATGCGTGGAAGCTGTCGCCTTGCAAGTCGAGCCTGAATTGCTGTCATTACACCCTCCCCACCCATACTCAACTCAACACTGTCTACTGCCTTCACCACTGGTTGCAGGCGTCCTGGTCCCATTGCCTGTGCAATGACAGCAAATGCCTCCAATGCTGCCTGCCTAACACGCCTTTTAGAGTCAACCAATGAGGGTGCAATTACTCTAGTAAGTTCAGGTAAATCAAAGTCTGAGCTTGGAAATGTCAACAAAGCAGCAATGACAACATTTACAGCTTCTTCCCTCACTCGAGAATTCTTATGTTGGAAACTTGATGTGAGCACCTTCAAAATTGGTGTTGGAGAAAGAATATGCATAAGGTTCATTAAAACTTTCATATTTTCCTGACGAATAACAATTTTGTTGTCCCCTAATTTGTTAGCAAGTGCGCTGACAAGTGGCTTCAAGAACGGTTTTACACTTAACTCCAACTTTCCCACGAGTAATTCAATAATTTGCAGGCTTGTTACCGTTATTTTGAAATTAACGTCGTCCAAAAACTCCATAAGAAGTCCAAACAGTGACCCTATACAGGGCAAAATGGAAGACACGTTGGTTATTTGCCCCATAAGCGTTTTTAATTCTTCTATTCCTTGAGCTCGAACCCTCCAATTTGTTTGATCTCTTAGTTTTTCTGTCACTGATCGAGGTACAAATCCGAATTCCAGATTTCCTTCACTATTTTCACTCCCATCTCTCGAATTGTTGACGGCTATAGTATTGGCTCTATCAAACGAATTCCCACTATCACTTGTTTCAAAACGCCTTTCCAACTCCAGTACTCCGTTATTCAAGTGTCCAGCACTTTTTGCTTTTCGTGCCATAAAACCCTCAAAATCTCTCCCCGAATCAGGCGTTCGATTTTGTACAGCTGTTGAATAAACTTTCTGTTGTGCCTGCGTTAAACGACGAAGATAACTTTCAAACATTACACTGCCAACATTATTTCTTATTCTATCAAGAGAAATAATTGCTGGTGACGATTCGGGTTTGGAGGAGGTTTCTAGCCGGCCCACGAGAGCTTGGGTTACTGTAAACAAATCCTCTTGGGCTAAGTTCGGAGTAATTAAAATTGGCATGGCGATCAAACTTTCATTTCTAGTTCGCCTATCGTCACTTTCAAGCCCATGCTCGATAATAGTGCTAAATACATTCCCGAAATCTTTTGAAAATTGCATGTACACATGTAATGTCTGAATGGCAGACTTCCTCACTGACGACTGGTTGTTACCGAGATTAGAAACGACTTGCGGCAATAATAACGACATGCAAGAGTCTAGATCTTCTCCAAACTGGGGTATCGTTTCTGATAAAAACTCAAGACATTGAAGTCTGGTATTCTCGTTGTTATCAGAGAGTATGTTTTGTAAAACCTGAAACAATCCATGCCGATCTCCAAACTTCAAGCGACCGCCATTGCGTCGTGCGTCAGCCCGTAGCTGGGTGAGTATCGCAGCTTTTCTGTCAGAATTGGCAGCTTTGGCTAGTCCAGCTAGCACATCATTTTCTTTCATATTTTTTCTGACGACTTCATCTGGTTTTTTACTCAAATACTGCAGTGGTTTAAGCTTGGCAACACTGCTAGCCATGTATTGAACATGTCGGAGCGTACGGAAATTGCAGTGAAACGAACTAAAGCCACAGGCAACTAGCCGCCAGCTTTTAAATCAAGAGTTTGGCAACACCTCATTCTTAACGTGGGTAGCAGATAAAAAGGCGGCAACCACGATAAATTAAGTAGGTCATGGGAAATCTTGAAGCTTTTTAAAAACCCAAACTCGTCAAAATTCCATAAACTCTGAACTTTCCTGCGTACGAAAGACAAGCGTTCCCGGATGTTCAAGGAAATTTACAATTCCCAGATGGCCGCTGATTGGTTGGTTGGGCAACTTTATTGTATGTTTCACCAAACAATGAAACAATTTCAAAGACAACAACTCGCAAACGTAAGTTTGAAAGCAAACACAAACCAATTTTATGGGTATTGTTTTTTTCATGTAAGTTTTAACCTCCCAACTAGCATAGCTAATGAAACCTTTTATAACTTTTCCTTTCAAAAGTAATTTCGACTGATTCTTTATACATATAGTGTTACAGTGGGAAAAACTTGCCTGAGCATCTGATCAGCTTGGAAAAAAAATTACTGACAAACAACATCAACTTTCGAAAGACAAGTTTACACAAGTAATTGCCAAAGAGGCTAGTTGCATTAAAAATTCTTGATTAAGTGTAATACAAGTAAAGCTTTAATGCCAACTTGTCAAAAGTTTGTTCGGTTAAATGTTTTTTTCGCACCGAGGTTACTATGAGAAAAGTATATTGGTGTAAACTTGAGTCTAGAGATTAAAAAAAAATTTTAGTCTGTTATTTATCATCACGAACATGAAATATTGAATTTCAAAGTTTTTGAATGCACATGTTCGTTTTCATTTTAGAGTTTTGGTTGAAGAGACTGCATATACTTCCTTACTGACTTTCATTTAAAAACAAATTTTAAAGACTATTCAATTTATTCCACAGTAACAAGTCCAGACAAAAAGAATTTATTCCAAGTTCTGTGTTGCTAACGCATTGGAGACACTCGCTCGTGTTCATTAAAGTTTGTTTGTCTTCGGAACTCTGGATCTTTAGCTGATACCGCCACCGTTGTAACAAACCTCGTTTTTGTAATTGAAAATATCCCAGCGTTAAAGGAAAAAAACATACATACATTTATTGCAGCAGCAACAGAGTCAGAGCGATATGTAATCGCACCACAACACACTAAACAAGGATATTTTTATATTCAAATAAAAAAAAAGAAATAAGGGAAAATAATGGAAATATAGCAAGCAGCCAGCTGAAAAGAATAGCCGAATGTCTTTCTTGCAATGAGTGAAGCTTTACCGCGAATGTGTTGATCCTTTTTTTAATGATTTATTATTTCAAAAATGAATTATTTATGTACATACTTATGTAATTAAGCAAGACAGTGGTGCCATACGATAAAAAAACGGGGAAATTCATAAATTTGGCAAAGCTTTTTCATCTTATTCATTATTTGCTTAGAAAAACTATAAAGCGTGCATTAATTGCATCCGCTATTCGCTAACTTGAAAGCATCGCCCACACATTACAACTGGACTATATTTACGTTTAATGCCGTTTCTTTGTTCATAGCTAGTTGGTTTGAGAAAAGGACATATCTTCGTTAAATACCGAAAAATGCATTAAGCTTTAAAGTGGTCATAGCCGCAATAGACTTGAAAATTTCACACAGATCCAAGAGAAATGCCTATAGCTTGTCAACGAATGATTTTTGTTTCACTAGTTCAACTGTTTTTTCCATAACAATATAGGTGATGTTATTAAACGAGCGTTGTTAGGCGCTAACTCAATTCCCTAATAATGACTTTAAAAAAACAATTTTGATTGAAGAAAACAGAGCAAAATTCAGTCACACAAAATATGTTGAGTGTTAACCGATACTATTCTTTTTCTTTTCATTTTTAGTTTTACATTTTTTTTAAAAAAAATTGTATGTTTTCATCTTTGAATACAAAAGATAATTCCAAACAATGATCACAAGATAGCGTCGGCGGATTGTAGCCATAGAGAATTGGTCCATACAAACTCAAAAACAAGACGTTAAAACCTCGATTCTTTAAAATGATTATTTTATTTTCTATTCTAAACTCGATTCTTTGAAGCGAAATTTAAAACTCAATTATTTGAAGCGAAAAATGATTTTTTTAAAAAGAAAACTTTATTCACTGAAACGAAAATTGATTCTTTGAAAAAAAAATTTTTACTATAGCTGAAATACTAACTTGAGCATCAAGTTTTTGTTCCAAAATAAAGCTTGCTTGTCAAAGAATGAAGTTTTGACTTTAAAGAATCAAGACGTTTCAATCAATTTATAATATTAAAGAATCGATCAAGTTTTAACGATCTTTTTAAATGTTTGCTTGAAATGGTTTTAATTTGATTCAGGCTCAGCTGGGGCATCGAAGTTCTATTTTCTTTATAAGAACTTTTTATAAGAACATCAGATTGAAAATCGGCAATAGGACCCCCGTTTATTATTTCTGAGCAATTCCACAAAAGTGTAAAAACAACAGAAATCTGTAGTTAACATCAAATGGGATCATTTTGAGATTCTCGCATCTGGAAGAACAGATAAACGACATTATAAAATTAAAGCAATATTATATATTAATACAAGAACTTTAAAAACCATCTTTAAATGTCAATATTTCTAGTGACAAGCTGTCACTTTACTAGTATAGTTTTGTTTTGTTTTCCTTTCAGACCCATTCCTCTCGCTTAAATTTCCTTATTGCTTATATTTGAATTTCATAATTTTAATTTAACGGTTTACTTTTTTGATAATGTACGTTGGAACATACGAAACGTCAGTTGATATGATTAAAACGAATATGTTTATTACTGCTATTTGCATTTTATTTTTGATAGAAATCTGTAGTGTTTATATGTCCTCAAAATTTTCACTGAAAACTGAAATTGAGTTCTTTATTGACGAATACAATGCAATGTCTTCTCCTTTTCATATCGAAAATGTTCCATTTAATACGATTACCAAACTGGAATGTCTTTCGGGCCATGCACTGTCACATTGCACCTGACCAGCTTGGCCTAGCGCAGTTATTCCCAATTTGAACGATCGTTTGTGCTCAACTTTGAAACGTTTGCCCCTTCTCTTCCTAGAAATTCCGACCCCCCCCCCCCCCCGTTTATTTTGACCGCCCGTTCATAAGGCACCTACGAGTACGTATGATTACAGTATTTCTGACATAATAAGAACACTTAAGACTTAAATCCCGAAAATACTTAAAAAAACATTCAGCCTCAGCCCAAAAATGTAGCAAGGATCACGGGAGACACGAGCATCTGAGGGACATCATGTGCTCGGGGTAAATATTTAATTATAACACTACAACCATTCAAAAGCAATATCCGTAAATCCCGGTGTATAAGCCGAGAATTTGAACAAAATTTTTGATACATAGTCTGGGGGTCGGCTTATACGAACATCAACTTTTGAAAAACCTAAAAAAGGAAAAGAGCCCATATTATTTATTACACTTTGTGGCATAAATCAATATATTGTACAAACAATTTCAACTGTGACAAGATGCTGACAACGTATGCTGTTCATGAACTCTACACGACACGTAAAAATACTCAACTTCAAAATGAAAATTCTGGTTAGCCATTTACACGTTATCAACTTCAGCTTTTTATGCTGTTATAAAAATTATTTCTTGGGTCGGCTCATGCACTGGGATTTACGGAAATGGCATTTTCACACAGAATTCCAATTAGCAAATTAAAAAAAAAGTCTCAAAATGGCAGGTATATCTTCTGTATACAAATCTTATTTAAAAAATGCAGGCAATCGTTTACGAAAATTCTAACAAAATTTCGGCTGGCCATTACCTGCCTTCTTCATGATCAGGTGTAACGCGATATATCGCCAGACAAAATATTGTGATACACACTTTTACTACGTCGTATTGGTTTTGTTTTTATTGTTTTAATTTATCTTAATATTATATGGCATAATTACCTTGGCTGACAGAAAACTCAAACTAAAGTTAAAATAATTGGAGGTCAGTTTGTAGGTAAAATGTTTCGTTTTTGTTATCTTGACAATGAATTTATTTTTCAACTTTTGACTAAAATTTCTTTTTATAGATAATGAAAATGTGAATAGCCCGAATCTGCCCCGCTTGTCTCCAGTGTACTATCGTACAGATAAATTTAACATTGATGCCTCGAAGACCAATGGACCACGAGGAGTGAGCTCGCGCCGGTGTGAGTCGCCCCAGTACAACATTTTTTGGGCATCATGTAAACAAATGCAGAGCCAAGAGAGGGAACCGGAGCGAACTCGTACCGGTGCGAAAGTCACCCAGGTATCATGTTATCAGCCCCTAAGTATTTGGTATAATACCCGTACTGACGCCACTTATTTATGCAAGCAGTTTCATCGCGTTATTACTATAAAAGTTAGGTTTTGGTAAGGGTTAGTTTGCATGATTATACAATAGCATGCGCCAGTACGGAAATTTTAATTATTTCTCCGCCCAGCAATATCAGACGACTAACATACTCTTTCAATTCTTCGTCATCCAATATTGGAAATAACCTCCTGAAAGAACCTTTCCTGGATATTAAAAATTCTGAAAGGCATGTTGCAATATCAGCTGATCGAGTATTCTGATCTGATTCTTGAACGAGCTAAACACAACTTTGCTAATATCAATTGTTGTTAGATGTCTTCAGAGCATTATTAGAATTTCAACATAATTCTATCCGTAAATCCCAAGCAAGTCTGCTTAGCATTTTGTACTTAACAAAAGGCCCGTATTGTTTTCATAATTATAAACAATGTGTTACGCTTTGAAGGTGTTAATGAAGGTCTAAGGATCAGAAAAACGTACATTAGAAATTCCGGTTTCTTCAGCGAGGCCAAAGTATTCACACTTAAATGCGGGCAAATATGATACACAAAACGCAACAAAGAATTAAAGTTGTTTTTTCAACACATTACTTCCCTTAAGTTTACATTACACTTTTCTTTATAAGAACACTACACTGAAATGTGCCCAAAAATTGATGATGCAAAGAACACATCCGTCCAAAGTTGAGGATGATAGTGAATCAGTTATTCCGTATCGTACATATTTGGGCCCACATTGCCTAATGTATTAGCAGCAAAAATGTAATCTTTACACAGTGAAAGCGCATTTTTAAAATTTAAAAATACAAGTGCTACATGGAATGTCACGGCTCATTTATGCAGTGTTTCTACAGTGAATCAAATTAAAGTTGTCTGATTTGAATATGCAACAAATAAAGGAAACTCGAGAAAAATTTCAGCTTAGCAAAAACAAACCCGATACTTGTATTGCGCTTGTATTTGTAAATCATGGATTAGAAAGTTTCTTTTATAATTATAATTATATTCGATGCTTTCTTTTGGCCGGTTTAAATAATATTACTCGTCTGACATTACCTTGACGTTTTGATTCTAGACACAACACATCTAAATTAATACAATTTTTGTAAAGAACACAAACAGCTAGACACTTCAAAATTAGCTAGGTGACAAGAGTACAATAATTACAGCAGCTTGCAACACTAAACGCTAAGAAAGTAAGTGTTCTTTCGTTGGACGCAAAATACAAAACCTTTTATAAAATTATTGTAGCGTTTTATAAACTTTTTAGTTATGCAAGTATTTTAAACAACAATCTATATAATCTATATATGGCTGCCAGACAACTCTTCGTTTTAGAATATTTTGCTGATTTATAAATGTTTTCTAAGTATGGAAAACTTGCAAGCTTTAAAAAGTCGTCGCCATCTTTAACCATTAAGGTATACAGGGTTACTTGTTAAGAGTTGCGTTGTTGCGGAGAAAATATTAAACTTATGCAACACATTTTTTTTTAAAAAAAAAATTGCTCCGCCTCAACTCTTGCACGTAATGAAGAGTTAGCACCAACAAGGTGACAAAAGGACAAGCTTGTTGTGAAACCTGACCTCTATAACGGAAAATTACCAACGAATATCAGCTTCTACAAAGGGCAAAACACTTCAGAGAAATGTGCTAGCTATATATAAATCCTTTACAAGCCACGTGGCTCAGAGAGCCGGCGTTTATCTCCGGTTTCTATAGTGTTAAGCGGATGAGAGTCTTTCGCTCCTCCTGGATGGGTCACTAATCCATCGCAGGTTAGCTCCCAGAAGAAGCTGGTACTCATTTACCTACTCCCGAAGGATGGAAAGCTGAGTTAGCTTAAGCGGAAAAGAAGGTTGCAAAAATACTCGAATCTCGGCAAAGCAGGCCCGGGGATCGAACCGGGGACCTCGTGGCTTGAATGCAGAGCTCTTACCAAAGAGTTACACAAGATATTTGCTCAATATATCAGTAATGAAAAAGTATAGGATAGTAGTAAACAGTCTTTTCTTTTGTAGAGGAGGCCAAGGATGTAATGTTTTATCTATAGTCTTCCATTGGTATTAGGTATTTCAGCTCCACTCTTAATCTCAGTAAATTCCTTGGAGAACTGCGTGATGAAGACACATCACTACAATAACTTCAGTTCTTCACGAATTTTCTAATCAATTCAATGTAATCTGTAAAGTCTGGTAACAATGTAACCCAGTAAGACCGGCTCTCCAACGGTATCAGCTCTGTGCTGGCGAAGAGGGTGACAAGTTACCCAACAGGACGAAAAACAAAACCTGTTCAAAGGGCGGAGGAGCTCTTGCCGAGCTAAAGGCCAACATGCACCCTTAGGAATTTACTAGTGGTGACACATTGATGGTATTCACTTTAGCTAGTGACAGCTGTGCAGAGTCTAGTTGGCGGGACCTCTACCTCATTCTTTGTCAGGGAGGTCACTCGCGGTCTCATCTTAATAGATGGCGGATCCACGAATATAGGGTTTGGCTTAAGTAAAAGCGCTGTTATTACCAAACCCAGATCTTCTTTTTGCAGGAACTTGGGATGGCGTTGGAAAGATAGTTTACCAAGGAAAACCAAAGGATATACAAATTTTCTAATCACCAGCCTCCCATCAGTTATTGAGCGGCGGCCCTTGCAATAGTCAGCCTTTGATACTGGTAAAGATTACCCTTCGATCCAAATCAGGCGGCAGCCATTGCATCCACAGTACATCTCACACGTATTGGCCGTGCCTCTTCTCTGAACAAGATGAATTGTGGGAAACAGAAACAATTAATAAGTAACAGGGCGACCAAAGGTGCTATATTGCAGGACCCTGGTAAATACCACTCAAAATTAGAACGAAAAGTTTGACAAGTGGATTGCGTACAACATTGGGTATAATTAAGATGAGAGTACTATCTGTTCTGAAAACTCTAAAACTTAACACTTTGGACCAACTTAGATAATCTCCTGAACCACTCCATTTTGCAATTATTGACTTGAAGAGAGAAGAAACGAAATTTGCAAGAAGCTCTTTAAAGGCGCATGCGAAGCATCATCAAGACTCCACTGCAATACCCCACCCAAGAGGAAAGAAGTTCACGGCCGCTCCGTTCGAAACAAAAAAAAATCTCCCTACCGCGCTGCAGGACTGAGCGACTGATTTAATCAAAGTTTCTTCCCAGCTATAACGTTTTTAGATTAGACAAATTATCTTAATAATTAATTTAATATTAATTAAAGTACATTTTTAAGCGGAGTATTAAAAAATCACTTCACATTTTATTGAATTCAGTCATACATAAATTATAAATCACCAAAGATTGTAAAAAGAACGCAAACTGTTAGTACGTTCTACGCTTTTTTTGTATAGATATATTTGTATAGATTTTTATCACTAATGAATGTAAACTATGTAATATATAATATATAAAAGTAGAATATTTTTGTCAAAAAGACTTGCAAAGACTGACCTAACAACGTGAGTTAGAGCTGTTTATACAATATTTCGACTGGCCATCACCAGTCTTCATCAGGTTTTATGTTTACAGTCGTTCGACCAACCCAAAATTTTTGAAACTGAATTGCAAAAAAAAGGAGAATAAGTTATTAATGCTTGTAAATAGCACGCTGGTACAAGTTGATTTTATTTGATGGCTCAAGTAATCATAATTCACAACTATAGCACCAGAAAAGCCAACAATTATCACATGCATCATTGCCGAACAAACCTCAAAAAATTCATAATTCTTTATCAAGGCCCAAAAATTTGGAACTCCCTTCCTACTGCAATCGCTACTCTGTCGAGCTTTTCTAACTTTAAAAATAAACTATTTGAATTTTTACACAAATAATTAATGTATGATTGGCTAAGCCGCACACACATAGCGTTGTCTTAATATATTGTTAACATATGATATACGAGGTGGCCTCAATTATAAGCCTGGTGGTTTCTAGAGGTCATCTCACCGTACATTAAACCATATAAAAACATATATTTGAAGTAAAGAAAAAAGGCGAAATAAATGATAATGATGATAATGATGATGATGACGATAATGATGATGATGATGATGGTGATGATGATGACGATAATGATGATGATGATGATGACGATAATGATGATGATGATGATGATTGTAATGATGATGACGATAATGATGATGATGATGATGATGCTAAACCCTGACTTGTCAACACTATGAGTTTGATTGCTGCTTTTGCAATCACTGGTTGCTCACTCAGCCAAACCTCGAAAGATTCAGAAAACACATTCATCAAAATTTTTTCCCCTTTCCTCTGGTAACCAAGCATTTCGTTTGGCCAGGGTTGCATTAATGAAAAGGCTAAAGTTCTTAACTCGTCATCTTTGGTTGCTTAAACCACTCGAAATTTTGGAGCGAACCCATGTTTTAAAGTTAAATTTATCACTGTTTGTTATTCTTAGCTAGGATATCTTTTGCCTCTCTCCGACAATTATCACAAGTGACGAAAAAAAAAACCAAACGGAAGGAGGAAAGTTGAGAAAGCATTCAGTCTCTCCTCCTTCCCCTTGGAGATCTTTTCGTCACCTTCAGCGCTATAATAATGGCCCTATTTATACGAGCCCGGGGTAATGGGACTTCTCTTCATAGACAACAGTTTACTAGAGTTAACCGTTCATTTGCATGAGATTTGGAAGCTGCGGTTTTGTCACATGTTCACATAAAACTGATATCTGGCCTTGTGCGGGCAATAGAAAGCGGAAATTTGTCAGCATAAGCGCTAAGAAAAAACGCTTTAAGTGAGGTTATAGTGAAAGCGAAAAGATAGTGCTGTATACTACTGCAACCATTCTTTCAGGGGAGTCAGGTTGGCGTAGTCTACGACCCGGGATCGACTCCCGGGGTCCGCATGTGGGCGGAGATTTGTCCATCTCTATCTGACTCCGAGGGTTTT
>JANCMA020031907.1:0-16673 GCA_024336925.2 Zoanthus solanderi
GCCATGACACTGTGGCGTAAGCCTTCCCAGAAGGCCTTTCGACACGAAAACTGCGTTTTGCGTCTGAAAGCCGACGACGAAAAAAAAGCTGGAAACTAACCTCGAGCATTCCTTGCAGGAAGCTCGAGGAATTATGTTCTCCGTGCCTTCATAGCTTGCTGAAAACCGATCAACACCAGTGCGATCAACACGAAGGCAGGAAACCAGATTGCAGCCTTAGCTGCCTGGTCGTTAGTAGAGAGCCAAGTTTCAGTTACTCCAATAAAGTCAAAACAGTTTTCACAAACAAAGTCAAGAAAAGGCTCAGTTTTGATTATAACCGATTTTGCATTCATTGGGCACATAGACGTTGATGGTCTTGAATTCGTTGCTGAAGGTACGGCAGAGTTTATGTAAGTCCGAAATTGCATTTGTTTACGCTTTTGTAATATGCAAATTTATGTAGCATACAAGTATTATAAGTTCCTATCCATCCAAATATTACCGGTATATGAGCAGATCTTACTTTTGTCGCTAAACCAGCACGCACACTTCGAGTCTAGATTTTGAGTATGCCATAGTCCTTCAGAGACAGGAAAAGATTTGTTGGGACAGGCGAACGTGATCGAAGGTTTAACAGTTGCTGTCTTGAATAACAATTACAACTCATGGCGGGAAAATTTAAACTTGAAGATGAATGTCCAACTGCAGCTGCAGAATCTGTAACCTTGTCATTGAATGCATAGCACCCATTACTCATGTGACGTGCTCCGAGGGCTGTGTGATAAGCTTAATAAGTGTAAAATTCTTGCAAAAAAGAAGAACAAAAGACCCTGAGTCAGCTAGTATAAGTGTTTTGAGGAAAAGTCAGATTAAAGATTATAAAAGTGTGGTTTTGAAATATATCTCCCAAATGTGAAGGCGAAGTGAAACTGAGTTAATATGTAACTGAACTCAAACAAAAACAAATACAAAATCCTACAATCTAATAAAATGCTTGCTTTTCCAAAAATTATTTAGTTTGGTAATAGATAAGTGGTTCAATATTACCGCAATCCATCCGAAAACAATTTATACGTCAAAGTTTTGAGTGCAAACTGTGCACTGACTCGATGCGAAAGTTCGCACGCGCGCTTTATACTCATTCAGAAAACTTTTAGTATGCAAAAACGATTTCAGTTTTATGCTGTAAATCTTCAACTTAGAAAGCAGGCAACCCAGTGTACGCTTCTTTAGAAGTTCAACCTTTTCCCTACAGATTTCACTGTGAAGGCCTATAGTTGATCATGTGTTTCATTGCTATGAATTTCTCTAGGCTATCCTGGTGTCTTATACCAAGGCTTTTCTAGTGTCTTACCCAGGCTTTCCTGGTGTTTCAACCATGCTTTCCTGGTGTTTTAACTAGGCTTTCCTGGTGTTTCAATCAGGCTTTCATAGTGTCTTAACTAGGATATCCTGGTGTCTTACCCAGGCTTTCCTGGTGTTTTACCAAGGCTTTCCTGGTGTCTAACCAAGGCTTTCCTGGTGTTTTATCCAGGCTTTCCTGGTGTTTTAATTAGGCTTTCCTGGTGTCTTAATCAGGCTTTTCTGCTGTTTTAACCAGGCTTTCCTGGAATTTTAACCAGGCTTTCCTGTTACTTAACTAGGCATTCTTGGTGTCTTACCAAGGCTTTCCTGGTGTCTTACCCAGGCTTTCCTGGTGTTTCAACCAGGCTTTCATAGTGTCTTAACTAGGATTTCCTGGTGTCTTACCCAGGCTTTCATAGTGTCTTAACTAGGCTTTCCTGGTGTCTTACCCAAGCTTTCGTCCTGGTGTCTTAACTAGGCTTTTTTTGGTGTTTCAACCAGGCTTTCCTGGTGTCTTAACTAGGCGTTCCTGGTGTTGTAACCAGGCTTTTTTGGTGTTTTAAACAGGCTTTCAGGTATCTAAACCAGTTGTTTTTTGTGTAACGGTTTTTTTTTTGAAAATGAGGTTGTTAATGTTTGATTGAATAAGGAAACTTATAGCAGTTACACTGGGCAGTTGTTTATCTGTCATTGGCTATACTACAAAAATGCTCCTCAATTAAGCAGGTTAGCCCAATTTAACAGGCTAACCGTCCTTTCTTGGTTTAGCGGGCCTTGCACATTCGAGTACCGGTTTATCTCATTAAAAGTACCGAACTTTGTCTGTTAAAAATGACGGGCTCTAACCCCAATTAACCGGAGCTTAATGATACAAATTCAGCAAAACAGAGAACAATATAAATATTTTTCTAGTTTATTTGGTCAGTTGTATACAATCAGGGATAGATTTGTTGTTTCCTTTTTCACAATAAAATACAATCAACGTTGTTCACAAATTTACAAAACAATTACGGTGTTTTATGTAAATATTACTGTATATCGTCTAGTATCATATAGTATACTGTATGTCATATACTGTATATTATACAGTATCTCGATATAGAGTAATGTTTGGCCATGCAAATTCGTTATAATAAGGTTTTCGACTTAAAAGAACTCCCATGATTACATTGAAATTTGAAAGTATCCAAGAAATGAACATGCAAAGGTTACAGGCCTTCCCCGGGTGTTAATTATCAGGACTTAAATAACAATTGCATTTCGTATTTGAATTATATGGTTCACAGTATACTTCAAAATGTGTTTTTCTAGAACGAAGTTGAAGTGCTTTTCTTGTAGACATCAGAAACAGAGAGCAACTGTTTTTAGCAAAACTGACAAACATATTGCTTGCAATAGACTGAAATGTTTGGTGCTTGTGATAGATCTTTCGTTTGAAGAGATATTCTTTAGCTGGCAAGCTACTCTGCATCTGAAAAATCGTAAGCCCAACAGTTAAGAAAAAGCCACTTTAAAAGAAGATATCAAAAAGACGCCAAAGGTTTGTGTTGGTTAAATTGCAAAGTAATACGCTACGCTACGATACGATACGGTACGATACGTTACGAGACGATACGGTACGATACTAGACGATATGGTACAAGACGAGACGATACGGTACGATACGATTCGCTACGAGAAGATGGACACACACACTACATTTTATGAACGTATCAAAAATTTTCTACGTCCTGCGGAACAAAAGGTTACTAAAATATTTTTAGGGACTAAGGTAAACCATTATATTATAATTAGCAATGAAAATAAGAATAATTCAATAATTCAATAATAATTGACAAACAATCATTAACATATTTATCATGACTATCATCACCATTATCAGCATCTTCATCATCATCATCATCATCATCACAATCATAAGTATCTTTATCATGAGTCTCATCATCATCATTACCATTACCAGCATCTGCAACATGACTATTTTCATCACACCATTGTCATCACCACCATTACCATTATTGTTATCATAACCATCAGCACCATGACCTTCATCATCACCATCATCATTACGCATATCGCTATCATCACCATTACGGTCCTAAACGTCACAAGTTGATCCAGTACCAAGCACTTCTTCCAAAGTACTCATAGAACTGAATAAGACTGAAAGTAACGGAAACACAGAAAATAATAGAAAAAATTTCAAAGCCAAATTATCGTTTTTCCTCTAGCAAATCCTTAGCGCACTGAGGATTTATACTTACTTTAATAAACCAGAGCTGTCCATTTTTTTCCGCCAAAACGTACTGTGGATCAGCAGCAAGACGGATGCTGATAAACGTCTCTTTTATTCCAGGTTGTTCGTGTGCATAGAAATAGAAGGCTACAAAAGTGGTTCAAAAAGACTAAATGAAACAATACTTATTTTCAGCTGGCGCCATTAGCAATATCAATTGAAATATCAATTGGAATATCAAATTGGAATATCAAAAATGGAACTAAGCAATGTTGTATACCTTTGGTGTACAGCAACACTAATACTGAGCACCAAGATTGGATGCCTTGTCGGGCACCAACGCTGGATACCTAATGTGTCATACCTTAATTGGCATACCTAAATTGGCATACTTAAATTTGCATACCTTAATTGGCATACCTGAATTGGAACAATGCTGGATGTCTTACGGACCCCAACGCTGGGCATCAATGCTGGACACCAAGGTTGGATGCCTTGCTAGACACCAACGCTGGATACCAAAATAGGAATCTTAAAATGGGTATAATCCATAGATATTGAAGAATGTTTATTTATAGGTCTAGAATAATCTCTAGAAATCGATAATATGCGTCAGATTGAGGTGATGAGCACCGTTAAATACCAACCCTGGGGTACCCTTGTCAACATATGTTTATTTTCGCTTATCTATATTCTTATAAGAGATATTTTTTGAAATAGTTGATGCAAATGCTTTTGCCAACGAGGATAAGATCGATTTTTATGAAAACCTGTATAACATCGGGAGTAAACCAATCTATCATCGGAAGTATCACATCGACAATATGATTAATAGCCTCTCACTTCAACTTAGAAAGAAAAAGTGAATCTAAAGGAAGACTTCAAACGGATTGAAAAAGCTATGAATCTTCCATTTAAGAATAAAAGATTCATCCAAATGAAATTTATTTTCTACAAGATTTTCCAGCTTTACGATGATAAAATTAATTTAAAGTTTTGCTTAAAACGGATATCAAAAAAGACCTTAGAGTCATATAGATCTATATGGAGACAGATATGTAAGTTCAATGGATGGGTATTTATTAATAACGACGATTTTTAACAGACCATATCAAACCAGATTTTTAACCTAACAGTGGTGCGTTTTTCATGGGTTTAGTGGTATAGTAGCATAACAATATCCCCTCCCTATATGATATTTTGAATAGAGTCGATCATATGCATCATAGAAACAGCTATAAAAATGACAAATTTTAGATCCGCCGCAAAGTCATTCTAAGCAATGAGTCATGCAACTATATCCTGGCCCAATAAGGCCTATATTTCACCATGGTACTCTTTGAGTATATCATTAAATGTTGTGACCTTATTAAGATGTAAAGCTAGATATTGATATACCAAAGTAGATTTCAAGATTTGAGGATTAATATTTAAGTTTTGTTCTTATACATCCCCAAGACGTAAAAAGCATAATGAGGGCACTCGCTTGGTTTAATCTTATATATTATTAAATTATACAATTTGTTGGTGTAAGGTTCTAAATTCAATTTTAGTGATGATTTGATTGTTCCGAGTAAATTATCTATGAATCCCACAGCTTCATTGTTTACAGCTTTCGATGTATTACCAGCGTTCCTCGAAGCAATTTAGAGCTTGAGTCTATCACATAATTAATTCGTATTGGTATAGTATTTGATTTCACTTTTATTACAACTACCACTCTTGTGTAATTTGCCGCTCTTAGACATATGAGAAGATATAACTGCCAATTCAATCAATTTTTTGAATACCTTTAGCTAACTTTCACTATAATCTTTCTGCGGGTTAAAACATTTTGTAAGCAAATGGATCAGGTCTTCATATATTTTCTTACTCATTTTAAATCTTTTACTATTATTATCATATGCTTCCAGCCTCATTTGAAGTAACATTGTTGGATCAATATATCTGTTTCCAAACATGTAATCAGATAATAATTTTAATCCAGCGCCCTTCTTTTTGGATGACATTTTGGTGTTTCTAAAACGTCATCATCTGAAATGAATTCAATACTATCCTTTTCATAGAGTGAATGACGATATCGTGAACAGCGCCCAAGCAATTAATAAGTTAGAGAATGTGATGGCTGATATAATGTTTTTTTGTTATGAAGAACATCAATGTATTCGAATATACAAATAACTACCGTGGTTATAACAGGCAATATCATGTTCGTAATAGCCATATTGTATTATCAATTGGTAAAAATCGAGGTGAATTCTCTATGAATTTGAAATGATTAAACGATTAAAACTAAGTTTTATATGAGTTATATATGGATTAAATCTCACAGAAACACAAAACGAATCAATCAAGAAGGCATATATACATAAGAAACAATTTAGTGATAAATATGGAAATTGTACACGGTATAAAAAGAGAAAACTTACTGACGTTTCGAACGTTAGTTCTTCGTCGGAGTAAAAGGGGTGAGTTTATATAGGCAGAGAGAGAATTAAGCAGCCAATAGAAACGCGGTGGGCAAGGAAATTAAAAACAACAACCAATGATTAAGAACATAAAAATGAATAAATTAGAGAAAAGAGAAGCGTTCATTCTTTCCACTGGGATTAATAGTACCCAATCGGTAAATAAGTCGCATCTCTTTGGTTTTGGGACAATTATTGTCGCCGCTAACCAAGGATAAACTGAAAACAATAAAATCAGAAAAAGAGTGGTCAAAGGAATTAAAATGGCGGGAAACTGGTTTAGTTGAATCGTTGTTGCGAACATCTTCTATGCATAAGAAACCAGTATCGATAACATTAACAGCTGCTTAGCTTAGTGGATACGATCATTTCGGTCAAACTAAAGACCAATATCGGCAGGTTTCATTAGCAAGGAGTGAAAAAAGTGGAGTTACTCTCAAAATATCAAAGACACAAGTAGCCAAACTGTAATGTATTTTTATACACGAAGTATCAGAGGAAGATATTGCCGAGTTTGGCCTTAGCTGGAGCTACAGGAGCAATATCTGGTGGAGTTACTCTCAAAATATCAAAGACACAAGTATCCAAACAAAGTGGATTACTCCTGCATTATTGAGGAAGGTATTGCCGAGTTTGGCCTTAGCTGGAGCCACAGGAGCAATATCTGGTAGAGTTTCTCTCTAAATATCAAAGACACAAGTATCCAAAGAAAGTGGATCACTGCTGCATTATTGAGGAAGATATTGCCGAGTTTGGCCTTAGCTGGAGCTACAGGAGTAATATCTGGTGGAGTTACTCTCAAAATATCAAAGACACAAGTATCCAAACAAGGTGGATTACTCCTGCATTATTGAGGAAGGTATTGCCGAGTTTGGCCTTAGCTGGTGCCATAGGAGCAATATCTGGTTTGGCTTCTAAAAAGATACAAGGCAAAGGACTTAGGCGACGCAGAAAACGTGGAAAGGGTTTATTACTCGGACTACAATCACCATTCAAAAATATTCCGCTGCGAAATATTTTATTGTAAATTACTTTGGGATGGAGTATGGTTTTATTGGGAGGGTATGGGGTTATATTTTAGATCTAATAAACGTGTATAATATTTGTTTGATGATATTATATACGAACTGTATACACTGAAACATCGCTGAATTTATCGCCTATTCAAAAATAGAAAATCGATTCAGCTGTTAGACTGAAAAAGGCTGTGACTATTCGCCTTTCAGTTAATGATTACATAGGTAATGATAAACTTCGTTTGACGAAACAACAGCTTAATAAGAAAGGAAGTCTAAATCAAAAGGCAACGGGAGTTGATATGAAGCTTTCTAAGACTCAGTTATCAAAGCAAGGTGGCTTTCTTGGTGCTCTTCTTGGGGCCTATAACTGCTAGTTTGATTCCAAGTCTATTAGGAGCTCTTACGGGTAAAAGGGTTGTATTGCCTGGCTCACGTCCTTCTTTACCAAGACTAGCATTACTAAGGATTGATTCTACTCGGTACTTGGGAAAGATATTAATGCCATTGAGCAACAAAAATATTGAAAAATTATCGAGTTACGTATTCTAAGGATATACCACTTACACGGTGCTACCGTGTTAAGACACGCATCTTTTGTTTTTACGTGTGAATGTCTCGTGCCCGTACATTCACCTTATTCACTGTTTTCCCGTTGAGGGTAGCCTGTGCCACAAATGTTTTAAAAGATTTTGGACGCGCGGGAAATGGGGCAAGCAAAAATTTAAGTGTGGTTGGTGGGGGGAGAGAAGAAAACCACACTCCATTTTTTGCTCGCCCCATTTCCCGCGCATCCAAAAATAATTTAAGCACTTGCAGTCGCAACGCAGAGGGTCATAATTTTTGTTACAGTTTTTTATATGAAGACTAACCTTAATACTTTTAAAAGTTGTTATTCAATTTTGTTATCTAATCTCTATTTATCTTCCGTAATAGTAACCCAGTAAAAAAAGAAAACAGAGTTGGAAAGAAGATAACTTTTGCAGATTGCAAAAATTTTTGTCTTTTTAGCGGCTTATAAGACAGGTCCCGCGGAGTGGCTGGTGAAGGAGGAGAGGGCTGAAGCGAGGGCCGAAGGCCCAAGCCACTTCTAGAAAGGTCCGAGGGAGTGCTTCTCCCTGAGAAAATTTGAATTTTTGCAGTGTTAAACTGAAATTGCTAGAAATACACTAAAGTCTTAAAGCTAAATCCTGTACGAGCCAAGTGGTTCATGGAGCCGGCGCTTATCTCCAGTATCTGTAGTGTTAAGCGGATGAGAGTCTTTGACTCCCCCTGGATGGGACACTAATCCATCGCAGAGCCTGGATTGAACTGGGGACCTTGTGGTCAGAAGGCAGAGATCTTACCAACTGCGCCAACCATGCCCGCCCTAAAATTTTAAAGCATGATATAATTTGCTCTTTGATACGAACACTTAAAATATTCAAATTTCATAGGTATATAGGCTAAATTATTAAACCAGTTCCTTCGCGATTTTGCATACGGTATTCATCAGTACAGGCTATATTTTACCATCAAGTCTATATATTTTACAACCCCTATGCACTATAGGCCTCTAAAAATTGTTCGTGCCATTCTCGTGTTTTTGTAAGACATTCGAATACAATGAAATAAATAAGTGTGGACTTGAAAAATCTGCACCAAATAGTGTCTCCCTTTTACGGTTTTCTAAAATGTTATTTCTAAAATGTTATTTTATGGAAAAAAAAAACATAAGATTAAAAGTACAAAAACAAAGGTTACTTCTGTTACTCGTCCTGTTTTTGTAAAGTTAACAAAATTATTGTTACCCGTTCTCGGTTTGTAAGGTTTCCTTCCACCAGCATCCAGTTGTCTTGGTTTGTTAGCAGCATCTAAAAAATATGGGACAGTTTTCTTGGACAAGCGTGCTCGTAGAAAGTTCCCTCTTTTACAATCCGGTCGTGGCAGGACACTTGCGACTGAAATTGACACCTTTGGACAGTTTGAATAAGAAGCTTCGCTCACTGAGACCAGACAGGTACAAATGATAGAAAAAAGGCTCTGTGTGGGTATGAGAAAACATAAAAACTTAGGCAACAGTGTCAAGCCGGTTTTGGGAAAATATTCAGTACATGTGCGTTTACATAAACATGGCCACACGATATGACACGTGACTTACTCTGGCCAATTAAGGCAAGAGCAACATTCGGCGCCCTACGTCAAAACAGTTTTTTGGCGATTTCTCGAGTGTTCCTTAACCATTTTTTTTTTCATCTTGGTACCAAAATCTTTCACCCAATTTACTCTACATTGTAAAATTTAATTTAATTTAATTTTTTTTTTATTTGTAAATTTTGTGTTCTGTCGATTTTTAGGTGTTACATCTTGTTTAGGCCTTTCATATTTTGTAAAAACAGTAGCGATTTGAAGTAATTTTCTTTTCTTGCAAAACAAGTTTTTGGTTTTTGGTGCCTCTCCCTTCAGAGTTGGCGATTCTTGTTCGCAGGACCTTTGTCCCATTAGAGCTAAATTATTAGTTATCGAAATTGTGCTTTGATCTATCAAGTCCGGAAGCCGAGTCTATTGCTACTAACTTGAGCTTTTATGCGATTTTAATCCTTAGGTGTTAGTGCGCATATTTTTAAAAGAAATATTAAAATGTCAATAAAACTGACGCTTTGTAGTGCTTTCTCATTTTCCGCTAGAAGGGCTTTCAGCTTAGTTTAACTGTAAATTAGAAACAGTTATAGATAAATTAGTAAATCCCCGTCTACACGAGCAATTTTTCTGTGACAATTTCTATATGTGGCAATTTTTATTTGCTCGTGTAGATGAACAAAATTGACCAATTTTTGTATGACAATTATATTTGCTGAAAAACTGGGGTGTTAGTTTTTATGTGGCAAGTAGAAATTGTCACATACACTAAATTGTCCGTTTAGACGAGGCAACACATAAAATTGGCAATTGTTTTGATGTCATCCATAGTTCCCAGTCTCCAATCTTTTGTTTTCAAATAAAAAGTGCTCGTGTAGACGGAGCGTTCACTGGCAAAGAAATAAAACTTGTCACATAAAAATTGCTCGTGTTGACGAGGCTTATTGCAGGAAATAAAAGTTATCAAATAAAACTTGTCATGCACATAAAAATTGCTCGTGTAGATGAGGCTTTACTTAATCATATCACAGTGTGGGGCTCCACTCACAAAACAAAGCTCAACAACGTAATTATGCTTCAAAAGAAAATAATGAGAATTACATCTAAAGCTTCTTACGATGTCCACACTAATATACTTTTTAAAGAGCAACATAATTTAAAATTTAATGATATTTATCTCTCTCAAGCTGCTAAGTTTATGTTTCTCTTTAAAAAGGGTTTGCTTCCTAATACTTTCCGAGACATGTTTGCTTTAACAAACCGTATAAACCCTTATATTGAATACGAGAAATTCAAACTGCTTTTGTATCTTTCAATATAGAACAAACATTCGACGATTTTCAATACGTTTTCAAGGTTCCAAAATTTTTAATTCTCTTAATCAAGAAATTCAGTATTGTGAGAATATTGGCTTGTTTAGCAAAATGTTAAAATAATTTCTCTTTAAAAATTAGGTAATTACGAGTCATTACCGGCTTGTAGTTGTACTGCTTTGTAACGTGTTTGTCCTTTTGTCTTGTTTTGCTTTATTCATTTTTGTATTCGCAATTCCCGCACTCGATATTTTTCTGTGTCTACTTTATTATCTGTATTGAGGAGGCTCATAGTAGATAAGCCCTGTGGTTTCTTTATGAGCTTCCTCGCCATGTGAAGCCTTAACTTTAATTATCATTGTAAATAATATTTTTACTTGTATATTGCTACTAAACTGAACTTGAAACTTGAAACACTGGTGGTGCAAGGTAACTAAGATAAATTTAGTAATCATGTTTCCATCAACGACATTAGGTGGAAACCATTTCTTAAGTAAAACTATTTGTCTTTCCTTGTAAAATCAATGACTGCATGTAGTAGTGTTTACGAAATGCTGTCTAAGCAATAGCAAAAGAGGCCTTAGTGCTACTCAATCTGCAATAATTTGGAGTAGAAGGATTCAAACGGATTACACCTGGGACACATGTCTACTTTATTATCAGTATTGAGGAGGCTCATAGTAGATAAGCCCTGTGGTTTCTTTATGAGCTTCCTCGCCATGTGCAGCCTTAACTTTAATTATCATTGTAAGTATTATTTATATTTGTATATGGCTAATAAATTGAACTTGAACACGTGCAGTCATTGACTTTCTCTTTTTTCTCCAGTCAAAGGTAAATGGAGAAGCATTTGACATTTTCCCGTACATAGGGCGGTGTGCGTTGGATATTATATGTGGTAAGCCTTGTAATTACATAAATAGTTTTTTTTTGTGTGTGTGTTGTACAACTTTATTAGGTTTGACGCTATACAAAACATAACACTAAGGAGATACTATCAAAGAAAAGAAAAGGGCGGATGCGAAGGGACTCGGGGTCCCATGCGGGGTACTACCCTGTATTAAAAATACATAATGATAAATATACGAATGAATAAAAAAAAAAATTAGAACAGCTAGCGATGGCAGGGGCAGGTTCTTATCATGGTTCAAGTGTAGGTAAAACTAATATCAAGAGGTCCTTTGTAGGTACATAAGATGAGAGAAAACAAAGTTTTTGAAGGAGTCGGGGGTTGAGAAATTTAAAGATTACATTTATATAGTTCCAGTGTTTGACAATTCTGTTAAAATAGGATGATTGATGAGTAGTAGTTCCACAAAATGGTGTTTGGAGACTATATAGGAGGAACTGAGTTTGGTACGGCCGTGGCAGACAAAAGATATGAAATTTCTAACATTTAAATCAGTAAGGTTGTTAAGACATTCGTAAAAAAAAAGACTAAATCTTTCAGTTCACGGTCAAATGGAAGAGGAAGAAGGTTTAGGGTTTAAAGCCTGTCCTTGTAGGACATTTCTCCAACATTTAATGGTGACTATAGAATTGTTTGAACAACATGATGGGGGTCGTTGCTATATTCGATTCTTGAAGGTATGGAGGTATGCCTCTGGTTGCTAGAAAAGGGTAAACCTATCTGAGCCATACATTGTAACTATAAAGTTCCATTACATAACAGGAACATTGTCGAACATATCTGACTCCTAAAAACTGTTTGTATTTTTAAGAGCAGCCAAATGCGTACGGGTACAGAAGGAATTATTTTTTTATCAATACATCTGTGTAATACTGTTAACCCTGTATTATAGAAAAAATGGTACGTGCAAAAAGAAGCTTTGTACCTGGACAACCACTTTTCCTGCATTGAATACATTTCTATTTGGCTCTGTCATCGTGTTATGCAGTTTATACTATATTAGAACACTTTTGATCTTCAGAACTTATTGTAACCCTATCACAAACTTAAAAAATTTTAAAAAATTTGAGTTTTACACGGTTGAAAATTGTAAAACTTAAATATTAATTGTTTCGACGCAATTTTTAATCTTACATAAATTCACATCTTAGAAACTTGGGCTGCACGAAATGGATATTTGGATTGTCTGTTGAGATCTGAAATATCTCGGATCTATTTTATTACACGGTAGGGTTCGGGCATGGTTGGCGCAGCTGGTAAGATCTCTGCCTTTTAGCTACTGTACAAGGTCCTTGGCTTTGCCTAGATTCAAATATTTATGCGACCTTCTTTTCCGCCTAAGCTAACTCGGGTATCCATTCTTCTGGGGTATAGTTAAATGAGTACCAGCATCTTCTGGGAGCTAACCTACGATGGATTAGTGTCCCGTCCATGGGGAGTCAAAAACTCTTATCCGCTTAACACTACAATAAGAGTTGATAAGCTTCATGGCCCACTAGGCTCGTAAAAAATTTAGCTATTACATGGAACGAAAAAAATAACGATTTTCGTTGGGCGTACGTTGTAAACTATTTGAGTTGGTTGAAAATGCTTTAAGGGAGCTGTTCATTTTCATAAAAATAGGATGTAAATTTGCCACCAAGACTGCATGTGGTTGGTATGTAAATAATATGGAACACAACCGGAAGGGAAAGTTGCTCCTGCTTCTTCAGATTGTTTCAGTTTTACTTTCTTTAGCAAAGAAAGTCAACAAACAAACAAAAAAACGAACAAAGCGGCAAACACAAAGCATAAAATTTTCCCTGCGTCCTTCAACATGATCGAAACTTGTTTTTAGTTTGACTTGGTCGAATGCCAAAGTGTTCCAACCAAATCGTGCAATAGTGCTGTTTCTAAAGCCACTTTTCACCCCTTGACCAACGGACATCATTAAGAAATAAAGCAACGAAGAATTCTCGAGCAGGTAAAAACCCTCGACTGCGTGTCAGGTTTTCACTGATCTGCTCTCGAATTCTCCCAAACGTTTGCCATGTTTTACACTAGGCTATGAAGGCATAAGGAACATGTTTTTATTTCTTTTATAGAATAATTAGTTTCCGTCTTAACAAAGAGAAAGACGTCATACAGAGCTCGTATGCATACTTTAATTTCTTCCATGAAACTTTAATTTCTCACAACTTAGAAATAGCCAACCAATATGGTCACGTCATTTTCGTGTTTCATAGTGCTATGAAAACACACTTGTAGACCAATCCAAACGCACGTACTATCCAAATTACTTTATAATATTGCTTACTACATCATTTGTAACAAGAAATGCCGTCACAATCTTTAGAAACATCGATGGGAAGGTCAAGGAACGCGCAGGAAAACAAAGACTCTGAATATGTGAAAGCAGTCATCAGGTTTGTTCACGATTCTAATCACTACGGTGTAAAACTTATAAATTGATCAAATCGTAACTTAATCTTTTAGTTCAGACATACAGTTTATAATTAACAATATAATTAGAATACGAGCTCGCAATTTCTATCGATCCAGATTTACTGAATACTGGATTCACAATTTTATTGAAATTGGTTGGTTTTATGGGAGCGAAAATATGCAGAGTCCTGAACGTCTTCTGATTATTTCAAGATGGCGATTTTTGGTCGGTACTAAATCGTGGATGTGGTATCGATCGGCGATAGAAATTAAGAGCGAGTGTTCTAATTGCTTTAGTAGAACTCTCTGAAGAAGAAACGAAAGAACAACAATACTTTTCTGACAAACAACCAGTGCTGATAATTCATCAGCGACTATTCGTCTAGTGAAACTGTCAGATTGATATTTCATATTTTCTTGCTATTTTAGTTTTCTCTGGGATTGCGTTTTGAATAAGAGCGTTTAATTCTTCTTCCGAAACGTCTGAACAGCGGAAAAGGGACGCCATTTTGAAATACTCGTTTACACCTCCCCGACACTTTCTATCACCTGATAGATAGCGAGTACGGTAGCCAATCAGATTACAGATTTGTCATAGATTTCTACTAATAAAAGTTACTACTAATTGTTTAACTCTTAACCTTTTTCCCAATGCTCGTCTGCACGGCACCATGGTTTGTTTTCATAATATAGGCAAAGAGGTTGAAGGATTTTTTACATTTTGTGTATCGCTTTCACATATCACTCGCAAAATATTTGTTTTTGCAGAATCAGTCACCTTATCGCAGAACGAGTAAAAACACCGTGGTTTTGGTCAAATTTTGCTTACAACTTGACCCCCGCAGGAAGAGAACATACAAGATGTTTGAAGATTTTACATGACTTCACTAAAATGGTTGAGATATTATTGTTGTACATTTAAACTGCAGTCAATATGTTGTCCCATTTTTCAAAATTTACTTTGTTATTTTATTCTATTACTTATTTACATCAGCTATGCCATGCTGATGACTTAGGCTTAATGTCCAAAAAGGGGTGAAATTCTTGGAATGGAACGGACATAGAGAGGGTGGGGTTTATGAAGAGGAGTCACTTAAGGGGGGCTTAAGTCTTGGAAAAGAGCTAATGTAAATGAGGGTGCAGGGGTTAGGAAAAGAGTAGAAGTAGGATGTGTTCCCAATTTTTGAAGAGTAGCATGCAAATGTAAAGTGGGGCTTATTTGTAAGCTAGCAGGTGTAAGGGTGCGCAGTGGCTGCTAACATTTAAGCTCCTTATTTTTACGGTAGATTCATAGGATATTGTCCGCTACCAGCTTGACCTTAGTTTCCAGGTGACTCGCTTCATGTTAGTTTTTAGCACGCATGTGTTAACTTTACTTAATAAGCAACCTGCGTTTACTGTAAAAAATTCGCGCCTGCAATTGGTCAAAATCAATCACGTGATTTTAGTCCATCTGTCACTAACCAGCAAGACCGTGCGGTTATGAACGTTAACTCTTGTTTCTTGATTTAACAATGGCCGAGTCCTCAATAAACTCAAACCACTAAATATATGAATCAAAATTATTACTTGTGCCAGCAGCGAAGCGCGTCACAAGTTTAGGTTTGCCTCGTGTTTTTTTTATTTGTGTCGAGGTCTTCATCCACTTGATGTAATACTTAATATACTGGAAAGCGGCTATATTCGGCTATTTGATATAACTGAGAAGCCAAGTCTTTCGTATACAGTCAGAACTCAATAAAATCAAAAGCTTTCACATTTTATCCACGAGCTGGCACAAGTATACGCTCCTAGAAAGTTGACATTTATCAGAGTATACACTTTGAAGTTTGGGTTTCTTGTGAAGCAGTTTGCGACATTTTTGTTAAGTTTTTCTGTTTGATTTTTTAAAATGGAATTCATCCCTTTGCCAGATTTACTGAATACTGGATTCACAATATTGTTTAAATTGGTTTGTTTTATGGTGATGAACACTTGGGAGCGAAAATATGCAGAGTCCTGACTTTTTTTGACAAGATCATTTCAAGATGGCGATTTTTGGTCGGTACTAAATCGGGATGACGACGTGTGAAGACACTTCAAATTCTGGTTTAGTTTTTCTAATATTATATTAAAGCATTGAACTTACTTTCCAAAGGACATGCTGATAATATAAAACAAGGTATTTGCTACATTTCTTTTACGATTAAATTTCAGCTTTTGACAAATTTCAGTGAATGCTTCGCTACTTGCTTCTGAAAATTATCTTCTTGGCGTTAAGTTCTATTTTTTAATCTTTCTTCGTGTACAGCTTTTTGTGATTTCTATTTTATTCTATATGAACTTAATATGCCATTTTAATTATGTACTTATTTAATTTAAAGATTTTTGTTTGTTCAAACTTTTGCTTCAAGCTCGTTAAGTCGTGTAAGGCGCGCCTTGCAATACAGTGAGCTCAGATTGCATATTAAAAGGGTTAGTTACTTTTAGTTCGTAGTTTGTTTACAAATACACCCACGCGCTGGCGATATAATGAAATTTGAATAATGCACGATGGGAAGCCACATCCCACAAGCATTAAGTGTTCACGTTTTTTCTTTTTCTTTTTATCACAGAAAATTAATTTGTTTGCACCATCAGGCTTACATCAGGTTGACAGTCGTTTAAAGGAGATTTTCCTCGTAGTGTAACTACTGTTTGCTTAATCTCACCCCTGGACGGGTATGGTTGGTGCAGTTGTAAGATTTCTACTTTCCGACCACAAGATCCCCAGTTCGATCCCAGATTTGAATATTTGTACGACCTTCTTTTCCACCTAAGCTAACTCAGCTTTCCATCCTTCCGGGGTAGGTAAATGAGTACCAGCATCTGCTGGGAGCTAAC
>JANCMA020032009.1:0-16672 GCA_024336925.2 Zoanthus solanderi
CTCCCCCCCCCCCCAACATAAATTTGTCTGTAAAAAAAACGGTGATTTTGCATGGTAATATCTTCATCATCTTATCACATATCAATCCCAAACTCGGTAGGTATACTAATTCCTAAGTATTCTTTCAACCAGTAGCGATGAGGTTTTGGTTATTCAGTGGTCTAAATAAAAAATTGAGAAAAACCGTGAAAGGGTCTATTATTTTAGAAATATCTAAAATTCTCCGAATACTCTATAAAATTTCCGATAATGCTTATTTATCAATTTCGTTTTTTATACTATAGCGATCAATGAAGAAACAACGAGTTGAAATCGCACTAGGCACATTTTGACTCCTCATTCATGGACATAACAGATCAACATAGCCAGAGTTTCTCCCTCAACAGTCGTTCCATCAAATCATATAAAATTTAATTGATACATCCTCTTCCGGTAGTTCTTTTGCAATAGATTTCTACTCCATCATGATTGACTGAGATGTGAGAGTCACATCTGCTTCTTGAAAGATATCTCTAAAGTATTCAAGACGGTTAAGGACAGTCCCTTCTAGTACCTGTGGATGGCGTTTCTCCTTTTCTGGTGGACCCCTTTTGGTGAAGGAACGGATATGAACCGACTAACCCATCTCGTGGTTGGTTGGAATACAAACAAAAATAAAACTCGCAAAATTGTCAATTCTTTTCCGAAATTCCCAAATTTCTAAAGTTTTTTTTTGATGTCTAAAATTCCCGCGCATAGTCGTATCGGGTAATTTTTGAGCTGTCACCAAGTTAAAATTTAAAAGTGACAAGTATCACATGCAACAAAGGTTATTTATCTGACATGTGTCAGATCTAATTTTTTTAAGCCAGTTATAAAGTATTTTTTAAGACGCTAAACCGAAAGTTTTGAGTCCTAATTGTTAAATTTTAATAAAATTTTTATTGTTTTGTTGGCTTTAAAACGTAAAATAAAAGCTGAGATATTTCATAAACATATTTCATAAACAAAGACAAAGTGTTAGAAAAAGCAAGTGAAATTACGCAGACGCGGTTTTAAATAGATTCTACACTCATCTGGGAAACAAAAAAAATTCACACTTTTGTTTTGAAATCTAGCACGTTCTTTTGTCACGAGTTAAATTAAATTACCACACAAAGTATCACGTCTTAGTATTAAGGCGGGGGCAGCTGCAGTGAGAACTATTCCTAGTAATTTATTTCTAAATATATCGTTTGTTTTTATAAATAAATTAAGGACTGGATGCACCGCGGGATATCATGTTCATGCTATCTATTGCATGAGTTCCGGTTTTACTCATGTTACGTACGTGACCGGGCGCAGTATTCATATGACAGCCGGATGTTCCTGTGATTTAAGATTTTTAAACAATCGGTTTTATTTTGACAAGTAACTTGTCTTGCAACTCAACCTGTGTTCATTTAGCTCAACAGCCATTGCTTTCGGAAAGAGCGCAAAATCTTTACATAAATTTATTCTGAAATTCTTTGTCGAAGGGGAAAGAAGTGTTTTAGCACGAGTACCGCTGCATTAGCAGCAGAAGAAGGTGAGGTCAGAGCCATAAGAGTTTAAGATCGGCAGATTTTGACTAAGGACGAGGTGAGCGTACTACAAGAATAGACTAAACAATGAGACTCTTGCATCACAGTTGAGAGCTTTTTAAAAATGGAACCGCGGTAAATACAGCTTGGCAAGTGCTGAAATCTGAGGCACGGACAATGCAAATATTTTATTTTAAATATCATTACGCTTCACGTTTAAAAGCATCTGGCAGAAAATTTTGCCATGCTCGTAATTCTTTTAAGATTTCAACATTGAATTCGGACTTCGTAATTGTCTTTACCTTTATGAATGGTTTTAGTTGAGGTAAAAATGATTTGGGAATTCTAGTTAAGTTATTATTTTTAATTTTTCATTGTTCGGTTAGAAGCAATTTTTTGCGTTATTTATTTTTATTTAAAGGCAAAGCATTTAATTGTTTTTAAGAATCAATTTTAAGCCTCATTATTCGTCAGAGAAACTTGGCTTTTTTAAAAAATTCTTAATATTTTTTTTGTTTTCAGTTTTTTTTTGTAAAATATTTCAATTCATGTGGTTTTCTGTTGTGTAGACCTCTCGACCAATGAAAACTCGCAGGAGTGAACAATTATCATCGTTTTGTCAACACCGCAACCTTGGTCTCAGTGGGAAGTTTTGTTTTCTTTCAGGAATTTTGAAGAAACACCAATTTTGTCACGTTCAACACCAAAACGAATTTTCCATATTGACTATATGACCGTTGGTTTAAAACTTTTAAAAGCGTACGGATGGACCTTTTCTTCAACCGTCAGGGCGAACGACGCGCTCAAAAACATAAATGTTTCACACATTTCTTGGCTGGTTGATCTTCTTAGATCCTACGTGATGCGTGCATGCGGCATTTTGTTCACGGTATTCATCATTTGCAGTCAAAAACATGCAGAAAAGTAATTACCTTTGACGTGTATATTTTTTCCTACTACACTTTTTAATTGTCAGCTAATTTGAAAATAGTGTAGCCAAATTGAATACTGCATTTAAAGAAAAGAATAATGTTTTCTGTGTTTTTAAAGAGTTTCTGTGATTTTTCGCTTTAGGATTTCATTTTGAAATGTAAAAAATTCAGAAACTTAACAAAACCAAAACTTACGATCAATGTTGTTTTTTTTCTAAAGTGCAAGTAACTAGTAAAGTTTAAACAAATCCGTTTAATAGACTGTCGCTCAAAACCCAGTCGTCTAACTGGCACTTAGCTTGCATCTCCGGAAAACGGATTTTAAAATCGAAGATAAAACAAATTGTAACAAATCTAATTGAATAAGTAACTCATTCAGTTTTTTTTTTAAAGATAGCTCTGAAATAGCGGCAGTGTATTGGTTTATACCCCATTTTCATCAACAGTATCGCACACAACACAACTCAACAGCAGACATGTAAACGAAGAGCAGATGCCCAAAACATACCTTTACCGCTCCGGACAACTGGGGACACTATTTTTGTAATGGTTAAAATTGAGCCATTATTTTTTAAAATTTTATTTTTGCTTTGTAAAGGGAGTGCGAAAGACTATGAGCTAATGTCAATTAAACTATGCAACATTCACTACAGCGGACTTTTATTTTAGTTTAATCGTTTGTATTTTAGTAATAAAAGACTTACGGTTTCTACAAACAACCTCGGAATAGCATATTTTGTTCCAGAAATATTTCTTAGAATCCGTTGTTTTTAACAAAACTTTTAAAAGGTAGTTAGAAATAATTTAACCAGAGCTAGAGCTCAAAGCAAAAGGAAAAAATGTTTTATTCAATCTTTCTGTATCGATCAATTCGAAGAGGCTTCAACATAATTTATTTCCTCGGTCATTTTCCGGGCATTTGACAGCAGCCTTTTCTCGGTGGCCGGAATTTTGACGTTAGGAAGTGCCAGAGAGCTCGGCATTTGAACCAAAAAGGACGGGAGGACCGGGCATTTGAACAAACAACGAAATTTTAAATTGCATCTATTTGTTTTCCTATTAAGAATTTTAGTGTTTTGATTATATATACAGCATATAAAGTTCAGCTGTTCAGTGAGCTGTGTATTATGTTAAAGTTAAAATTAAAAGAAAATATTAGCAAAAACGCATTTTTTCTAATCTCGCAGGCGGGGACATTTAAACTCAAATCTTTCCACATGGCCGGGCATTTGACCAGCGATCTTGCCCCAGCCGCTGGGAATTTGACCAACTTCAAATGCCGGGGTTTTCGGGGGGGATGTTGAAGTTTCGAATTGATCGATACATTACTCCTTCACAACAATGACGTATCTAGATACAAGACTGTTAATTTCTCTATAGCAATTGGTAGTTTGATTATCATTGCGTTTCAATTATTTCAATTTTGGGGTTAAACAGATATTTTTTGAAATTTTGAGATTCCAAAGGTTTACGTGCAGTTAAGTTCGGGTTTGTTTTGATACGGAAACTTACCCAGCGTTCCTTCCAACCACCTCCCCCACTCACGTGATTTTAACCAATCAGAAACCAGTATTTTAGACACATGATCCTGAGTAATCAACAAACAACAGCATTAGCAAAGTGTGGATACGTAGAAAGATTTAAGAAAGGTTTTGCAGTAAAGTTTGGAGGGTTTTGTTTGGTTTTACCCTAGGCCTTTGGCTTTACGACCGTGCCAAAATATTCCCTAGGAGTCTTCTTATGTCAAACTCTTTTTCTTTCACTCTGGACCGTTAAACATGGCCAGTACCAATTCCTCAACAGTTCCGACGGCCTCCTCCAAGAAGATGCGAGTGAGAAGCAAGTCAACATCAGCTGTTGCAGACGATGACCTGAAAGTTAGCGAGAATGGAGTCAAGAAAGACGAAATCAGTCACGTTCAATACTCCAAGAGGTACACATTCAACGGCAATGTTAAGAAAAACGACAGTGAACTGTTCGTCAGGGCTCCGAAAGATAAACTTCATGATAGAAAGTCCCGTACTGGCAAAGGCCGTGGGTTGCCAAAGAAAGGTATTTTTATTGGTTAAATTGCCACTAAAAACAACGATAACAGCATTTTGTTGCATTAAATTATTCCCTTTAGCGTTTGTTTTTAAACTGCGTTTGCTCGTAAAGTTGGAAATACAATATCATGAATATTCATTTTGTACAGTTCCAACCACGCGGCATTAAGAATCGAAAGGGCAAAATATTTGTTTTATGGTATTCTTTCTGCAACGTTGCAGGTTTCGGGAAGTCTGAGTAAAAGACTCTTCTTCCTGTTTAACTTAGCAGTTAATTTACGCTCTTTAAGATTCAATTCAACTACATAACATTTTTACAGAGGCCGTATGCTGGCTGTTTACAAGTAGTGGTGTTGTGTCATTTGTACAGATGTACAAATATATCACAGAAACGTACTGTTTGTGTTACGTAGAAGAGAAAGAATATTTTGATTGTGATAGGGAAAGATAAAAAATCTAATGCAAACTAATTCTATCGTAGCGTTCAACATTTGATATGGGTTTTATCTGTGTAATTGTTTTTCTCGGACCTATTGTGGATTTAAACGGACCTGCTCGAGTTCCACTACAAGTTTAAACATAACTCTTGGCACTTATCTTCACAATGTATTTGAAAAACACCGATAATAATTTGGCTGTTAGCTTTATTTTTTGCTAAAGGGTATTAGATATTGGCCTTACCCAGATATATTAAAGATTTAGACTAAAAAGTGCGACAATTGAAATACACGCGTGATTTTTTAGAGCGTTGATCTTGTTGAACTATGTCATATGTCGCTAAAAACTGATGACAACAAAATTTGGTCCTGCCTGTCATGCTTTTGTTTAGGAATTTACTTTACTTAAAGGATTTAGATTAGTCTTTACCTACTGATTTGAAATTGTTTTCAAATTTTAAATGTTTGAAAGTTAATCTTTTTTTTTTTGTTTCTATAGATTTCCAGATATAGAAATTATTTGGCTGTAACTCTGGCCCTTGGCCTTGTTCATCAAATATTCTTATATTATCATTTATAGTTTTAATTTCCCTTTCATTTTTGATTGGCTGATAATAGTTTTTCCTTTTAGTTTTTAAAAGTTTCTGGTAACTTTTGGATTTTTAGTAGTGCAATTAAGCTTGATAAAAATTCATATTGGTTATTGAAAATATGTAAAACTGGACCTTTTTTGTATTTGTATAATTTATTTGCTTTAAGTTATGTAAAGGTCCGTGTAAGAACTAGGCAACCTCCCATTGGTCTGCGGCATTTCACTTTTCCCGCACCAGAATGTTTAAATTTTCATACTGAGAATACATCAACCTGTGTACAACAGAGTTTTAAAGTAAAAAGCAGTGAAACTCAATTTTAAAGCTTAAAAAAGAGAAATGTTTCAACTAGAAAGGCTTGAATGAGTGAACTGGAAAGAAATACATTGACTTACTTATGAAGATATGGTCTATTTTTAAAGTTTAGCCTATCAGATCAATGGTTTAACAATATTGCAATTAGTACCTTTCTCTTTCCACTGCCGCTGACCTGCCTAGTTCTTACTCGGATCATTACTTAAAATCTATTTCTGACCTGGCAAAACAGTTCTTTTTTTTAAATATAAAATCTTTATGTAGTTTGCAAAGCCTTGAAACTCCTTTTTTTAAAAAAATATTATGACATGTTCTTTAGAATTAGGCATTGTTATTTGACCTTTTACCTCCAAATTTTGTTGTGGATATTTTTGTTATGTAGCAACTAGACAACATTGTGATTTATTTTAATTATTCTTTGCCATTTACTAATAAAAGCAACCAATATAACTTTTGGGAGCTCTGATTGGCTCCTGTAACTTGCGATATCCAAGACTATTAGTTGATTTTGAGGTGGAAGTCAAAACGACAAGAAGCATACATGCTAGAACTAAAAAAAGGTTTACATTTTATTCTTTCTCTGAAAATAAAGTGCATTTTAATCCCATTATTTTGGAAAATACTAAAACAACTATCCCTCTTAGGGTCAGTGCCTAAGTGCTAGATATATATCTTGACCTCTCACATCTGTGGTATATATCCACCACTATTCTCCGCCCCTTTGGGAGAGAGTTGTTAAATAATTTTTTTATATGGAACTCAAGTCAAATTGTGGTATTGTTTTAATCTTGCATAGAACTACTTTATCTCATGAAAAAACTCATTGGAAACACTTTCTCCCCTACAAAAAGAACTAAGAAGATAATTTATAATATTTTTCTGTTAAAAGTTTTTGATTAAATAATGTACTGGTAGTTGAATATTGTTTATCTAAACATGTTGGTTGAAGAGAATGCTGTTAGAGTGGGGTAAATCCGGCCACCCCTGTTTGTGGGGATAAACCCAGATCTAAATTGTATTGATGATGATGGTTGTCTCAGGTGGTGCAGGAGGAAAAGGTACATGGGGCATAATTGGCGAGGTGATGGATGAGTCAGACTTTGCCGTCAAGGACCAGCAAGATCCAAACTACGAGTCTGAGGAAGATGAGACGGTAAGTGCTGTTGGATCAAGGATAATTCTTCAACAATGGGGACTATTAGAGAAGTAGTTTTTTTCTTGTAAAAATGGTTAATATCACAACATATAAAAAACTAATGCAGACCTTAAGAGAATTAGTATTATTGGTATCATGGTAATGTACATATTACCATTTTCTAAATTATTGATTTAAGCATTGGTTAGAAGTTGCTATGAAAAATGATCACATCAGAGTAAGCCAAATTTGCCTTGATGGATTTTAGATCATTATAAAGGTGGTTAATATTTCTTTTTTTTTATAAAAAAAAGTTCTTTTTTTCCAGTGGATATGTTACTTGCTTCTGGAAACAAATAAAGAAAGTGGAAATAGCCTTGAAAATGTAATAAACAGTGGGTCAACATAAACAGGGTTGAAAAATAAAAATAAAAAAATTCGAAGTTGGGAAAAAAAAACTGTCGTAAGGTTTCTCTGGTGTTTAAATCAGTTTTCAGTGGAAAACTTTTTGCAACAGAATCGCACAACTAAAAACGTAACTGCAATTTTTTATCTTCAGTCAGTCGAGTAAATGCTTCTGAAAAATAAAAAATGCTACAAATGCTACAGGTATATAAACAGGAGGCAGCATGGCTACTAGAATGAGGAAAAGGAAAGATTAATAAATGGATAAATTCAGTTTGCATCATTCTATATGACAGACTCATTCTGTTTCTTTACTAACTCAGATGACTCCTTTATCAGGACTTGCCATTTGAAAAGTTTTGATGAATGAGAAGAAATTCGCCCGAACAATATTTAAGGAAAGTGGTTTTTCCCATTGAGAAAGTGGTTAAAAATATCACATCCTAATTTTTCTCATTCATGTTAAAGCTTTTTGAAACAAAACACAAAAAGAAACTTTTTCTGTATTCAGTAATAATGCAAGCGATTTTTAGCAGTAAGGCAAGTGAGTTATTGCTCCTCTCAGATTAATTTTACTCGAGTGATAGAGAGCAAGCGTAATGGCTTGCCTCAAATGACAAGGCCTGCTTTATAAGCTATACAGTAAATCACAGTTTTTTATTTTCCAGGAGCCATATAGACTCCTTGAAATGAAGCCAGAGCTGTCAGAAGAAGAGTTTGATAGAGAGATAGAACCAATCCTTCAGGTATGTAGTAAGTTAAAAACAGCATTCAGTTAATATTTAAATTACACTGCTGGCCATATGGTGAGTGTTTCAGTTGAATATAAATTATTGATTACTAGAGACCATTTTAAGAATTGAATCTGTTGAGACTGCACCTGTTTGTTAATTTGTTAATTTTCTTATTGGAGATAAAAAAATTGAAATAACTAAGAACATTTATTTTCATGTTACAGTAAGTTGCACTCCAGGTCTAGTTACTTATAATACTTATACTATTTTTGATCTTATGAAGTTTTCGTTTGTTTTGCCTTTTTGGTTAAATGACATAAATGATAATAATTTTATTGTTAGTATGTAATTATATTTTATAGTCTGTTTTTGTTAATTTTTGAGTTTTTGGATTATGCAGTAATCCATTTTTTATTGAATTTGACCAAAAAGACACTATCGGTTCAAAATAAAATTATAGCAAATAAATTAAATCTGTGTTTTAAACACTCATGGTGTGAACCAATAAATGTTAACCAATATGCTAATGTTGAATGGTGAAAAGACTGAGTTCCTCTTACATGCCTGTCCTGCAACCTCCACTTAATTCCATCCATATTGGTTCTGATGAAATACCTCCCTCAAGCTTTGCGAAGAATTGCTTGATGTGACAATATCACTACGGCATGTCCATGGATAAACAGATCAACAACATTTGCAAATCTGCCTTCTACCATCTCTGTAGCATTGCAAAATCACTAAATTTATCTCATCCCATCACTGTGAAATCCTAATTCATGCATTTGTAACCTCAAAATGTGACCACTGTAACACTCTTCTTACAGGCCTAAAACATGACCAAATTCAGAGACTTCAATACATTCAAAATGCAGCTGCTCGACTGCTCACTGGCTCACACAAACATGACCACATTACCCCAGTACTTAAAGACCTCCATTGGCTGCCTATAACAGAACAAATCAACTTCAAAATAATTATTACTCTTAACTTTTAAAAACAATCAACTCAGTGGCGCCAACCTCTTGATTCTGTACCATCCTACAGTACATGAGCTCTCTGCAGTGCAAACAAGTTCTTGCTAGTTCAGCCTCACTTTAAGCTTCAAACTTATGGACTGAGGGCATTTTCCATAACGGCACCCAGGTTTTAGAATGCACTTCCTCTTGAGCTCCGAACTTGCACGTCCCTAGATGCCTTTAAAGCAAAGTTAAAAACTCAAAATTCTATTTATAAAAATACTTTTAATTTGTAATTTCAATTCCTATTTGTTTTTTGTTGTTCATATTATTAACTAATAATCATTATTGACAGTAAAGTGCTGCTGGATCGCAGAGAAGAGCTGTGCTTTATAAATTTGCATATTATTATAATTTATTATTATTATTATTATTATTATTATCCAGAACTTTCTTTTTCAGCCAACATTCTCACAGTCAAGTTTTTCCTACAAAAGTAAACATCTTTTTGACATTTATTTTTTGTACATAGTTTTTTCAAATAAAGAAACCTAATATATGGGTTGTAGTCAGTAATGCCAGATTGAAATTGATTTTACAGGAGTATTTCGAACATGGGGACTCGGAAGATGTGGCTGTAAGTTAATTAAAATTACTACTAATAACCAAGCTCGACACTAACTTTTCAGCTTAATAGTCTATTGGCTACTGATAACTTAAAATGTTACCTGCCAAAAAAAATTTACTAGCCAAGCATCGAAATTCTGAGATGGCCTCCTTGACAAAGATAGAAACTTGTTCATGCAAATTTCATTTTGTTCACTAGCCAAAGTGGCTTGTATAAATAGAAAATCTGAAATTCCAATCAGCCAAAACTGAATTTCAACTAACCAGGCTGTGGCTAAATAGTTGACAACTGTTATTGCTGAGCCCGGAATAAGTTAATGAAATGTAGGTACACTTAGTTATTATAATAACAGGAACTCTACCTAATATGATATGATAAGTCATGCTGAATGTTCAAGCTCACCTAAATCCAAGATGGCTTCTAGTTATCAAGATGTAAGAGATGCATGTGCTACATTTTGCAAACAAATTTAACAAGAAACTTTGCTGCAGATTTATCTTTGAAAATCTTAGATTTATTCTTTTTATCACATGGTAAGGTAAGATGAAGCATTATAGTCGCCAATTTGGCAACTAACTTTCAGGATTTGATCGCCAAAGTGAAAAGTTTAGTTGCATTGGCTCCTGTATTAGTATTATAATACCTGCCAACTCTCACACCTTAGGCGTGAGTCTCACACCTGCGGGTTTAAAACTTCGATCTCACTCTGGCTCACACTTGCTGCCCAAATTCTCATGCCTGATTGATTAATGTGAGGTGTTGTTGCCTTGCTTGACACAATTTTCAAAAATATGTAAACTCAGACCAATGTAAGAAGTGAAAACTATGATTGTGTAAAATGAATAAATGATGATATTTTCCTTGCAATCTCTGATTTTTGAAGTGAAAAGCACTGGGAGCGAGGTCGCACTTATACACATCCTAAGACTGGGACTGAGAAATTTAAATAAAGAACATGAAATAATAGAGTAAAGCTTTATGGCCATTTCTGGGAACACCAACATCACAGTTGCTTTTAAGAAATTAGCCATGTCAGTCGAAAATGTTTCGATCTTAGTGGTATAGCACTGATGTTATTAGCTAACCAACTAACATGTTTGCCCCATGTGGCTAAAGCATTTTCTTGATAACTTTGTCTTCTGAAGACTTCCGATATCTTCGGAAGTTTTCAGACATCTTCGGGAAGCTTCAGAAATGTTCGTGTCGTCTTCGAAAAATCCCAGCAGTCCCAGGATAAAAATCTCTTGCCTTTAACTCAGAAAAAATTGGCAGGTATATATTAGGTGCATGCAATTTCACGCCTTGTCTCCCGTCATTAAAATATATGAGTTGGACTCCTGGCCTGGGTCTCTAACACAAAAATTATAATAATTTATGATATTCCCACGTAAATCAAGCTTTAAATTAAACCACACGGGCTTGTCGGTGCAGGTCATTTTGTTTGGGCCAACAATATCAATTCATTTTTAGGTTCTCTCTTGCAATAACCACTTAAATTGCATTACTTAACCAAAGTGCTTGTTAAATAGATTTTAAAAGTTTAAAACTGTTGAAATTCTTCAGCAAGTAAGTAAAACATTGTGGTTTACACTGCTGTAGGTTGAGAACTATTATTATTGCCATAAGGAAATCACAAAGCTGATGTCTAGAATATTAGCCCTTTCTCAGAGCAGTGCTACTACTACAAAGACAGTGATGAGTGTGTAACCATGTGAGTGCTAGTTTACAGCACTGTTATATAACAATATTTGTTTTTTGTGGTTACAACTGTTTTGTACTGTATGTACGGTAAAGATCCCAAATTATTTCATAAACATGTGTGAGTGTGAAGAAGTAGATAGCTGAAAAAAGCCATAAAGGGATGTTGGTTATAATCACATCAGTTACAAGTCTTCTTGCCCCATGGTCATCTCATCTGATGATGGCCGTCTTCCTCAAGTCACCACACCCCAGATTTTGGTCATCTCAACCAAAATTTTGGTCATCCTATACCCAATTCCTCAGTCAAGTATAAAGATAAATATCAAATACAGATAGCACAAGATAAGCCACAAAACAAGCACCAATGTTATGTTGGTAGCAGTCTTTTTTACCTTGAATCTATCATAAAAAAATTAGTGGGTCTGAATGCCAGCAGCCAAGGATAAAGTGTTGAAGAGAAAGAATTTGTAGTAATTTTTCTTTGCTATCTGTATTTTTGCAGCTATCAATCCAAGAACTCAACATTCCCTCACATAAGCATAAGGTACAGTACAGTATTGTACAAATTGCTATCTAAATCTTTGTTACAAGCTCAATGGCTCTTGGTGCTGGCCTTGTGGGGGGAGGTGGGGACTGTACTCATTGCAAAATTTTACAAAATGCGGAAATATTCCCTAAAAAAATTTAATGCCAAAGCTTCATCAGTTTATTTTGGGACCCCTAAAAATAGTTTTAAATACTGTAACAATACAATAACTTTGATTTTATTTTGAGAACCTCTAAAAATACCAAAATGCTGACTGCTATTCCTATCCCTAGAGAGTACCTATATTCATTTGTAATGTTACAATTAAGGTACTGCACACTTTGTAGCGTTTAAGTTATTACACATTGTATAGTGTTAAGATTAATATACACTTTGTAGTGTTAAAGTTAAGGTACACACTTTGAAATTCAATAAGTTTTTAATTTTTTGTTTTTGATGTAAATTAAAGGCAGCTTTAAGGAATTTCCAGCAAAATTTTATAGATGGGAGGGGTTCAAAATAAACTGGGGGTCAGAATTTCTTAGAAGAGAAGGGGCAAACATTTCAAAGTTGAGCACAACTTTAGGATCTTCCAAACTGGGAATAGTAGCGCTAGGTCGAGTTGGTCAGCTGCAATGTGGCAATAGCTTGAAAAACATTCCAGTTTGGCAATCATATTAGATTGAATATTTTTGTCAATAAAGAACGTAATTTCAGTTTCCCATGAAAGTTTTGAGGACATAAAGCACTACAGATTTCTTTTCTTTTTACATTTTTGTGGCAATATGCTTACTAGGATAATTATTCAGAAATAATAAATGGGGGGGTCCTTAAATAAGCTCTGGAGATCAGACAGAAACCGAAAAATTATTAAGTGCCACTTTTACATGTAAGTCACTCATACAAGTAATTTATAAGCTAAGTGATTGCCCTTGTTTGTAGTGTACATACAGTATGCCTCTACTTTAAGGACTATATAAGTGAAAACTGAAGTTAAGAAAATAAAACCAATTTAATTTGTTCTTTGTTTCAGAAGCTATGTTTGAGGTATCGGAATAAAGTTGAGGACCTCTGAACATTTTAAGCTAATACTTAGTCAGTTTATAATAATTGTTTTCCCCAGATCCCAGTGAAGACAATCAGCATTGCAATGGAAAAGAAGGTATCTAAAAAGTTAGTTAGACCAAGTTAGTTTATGTGACAATCAGTAACCTGATGAAGGCCGTAGACTATGGCCGCAACGTTGTAAATGTTGCAAAATTTTATATTATTTCCAGTAAACGATTTAGTTTATTTTATAATACTCTTTATACATGAACGTCCATAAAAAATTGATATTTTATTTATTAAACATAAATATGATATACAGTAGATTGTTTTCAGTTGATCTTTTAAAGGCCCTATAAAAAATTATAGCTTTTTTTATCTTTTAGACTAAAAGTGTTGTAATTTATAATGAACTCAGAATTCGAAAAACCGAAAAATAATTTCCACATCTAAGTATGCTTTTTTATTAAAAAAGTTAGGACTTTAAGTTTTGACCGAGCAACCAGGGACTGGTACCTGTGATGTACTGTAGCAGCAGTAAGACGTCCTTCACTGTCATTAGTGTTTTACAAGGAAAAACAAAGTTCTTAAAACTGAATTTCCCTGTTTTTCGCTGTGTTTTAAACCATAAATGAAGAAATTGTTGTGTTGACAGTGTTAATATTCAACTGGAAGCCGCACAAGTATCTTCTTCTACGTACGTACATGTACGTCATCACACCAGGACTTCATAATGGAATGAATGCTCGGTAAAAAATGACAGCTGTCCCAAAACTGTCTTATTTGCACATTCCAAATTCAAAAAACGAAACAGGAACCGCAAAAAGCTGTTTAAGTTTTGAATTTTATTATTGCTAAAGGGTTCTATTTTTCATCTATGTGATAAAACAAAATAAGCGATATAGGGACACTTACAATAAGTGTACACATTATGCCTTTTCATTTATTTGTATTGAGTTCTGTAACTAAGGGGCAACATCCAAACCCACTCACTACCACTCAAAAAATCAAATGTAGCAAAGGAATTTCTACCCTCAAAAATTTGGTTTGCCAAAACTATACTTTAAATCAAGAAAAGTGCCAAAACCCACCATCCATAAACATAAAGTTGACATTTGCATGCCCAGTTTGGGTTTGGATGTCAACCCTAAAATTAATGTATTGGCTAGTTTACAGTTTCTGTGATAATAAATCTTTTATCTACCTGTACATCCAGGCTACCAGTCGCGAGATGGCTTCAATCCTCATCTCTGACCTCTATGGAAAAATCCTTCATCAAGAGGACATTTCTAAATGTGAGTATTTTATGTTAAGTTTATCTGTCATTCATACCATGGCTAAATTGGCTGATCACTGTAGTGACTGACCAGCAGTAACTCCATTAACTGGTAGACCTTATTGATCATTAGACAAATTATTAAGCTTCACAAGTCATTTACTCACTGTCTTTAATTGAGGTCCAATTCAAGTAGCAGATGAAATGACTTGATTTAGGTATCAAGTCATTTCTAGGTAGCCAAAGCTCTACTAATTGGAAGGCCATCTTTACCACTCTGAGATGGATGGAGACCTTTCGTATGACAGACACACTCACATAAACACAAAATTAATGTGTTTGAGGGTTTATTATCTTCATCCAAGAAGATGCAGAAGTCTAACCATTTGCAGATGTAAGAACAAAAGCAGCACCTTTTTATTTTAAGACCCTGATTGTTGGTCTGGATGAAAATTGAACCCAATTCTGTTACACAGTAGACTCAGGTTCCTAATACCAACTAGGCTAACCAGGTGGCAATTAAATTCCAGTAAAAAGTAAAAATAAGGTACTGATGAATTTATTTTAATCTGTTTATTTGAGAAAAATGATATTACTGTAGTTTGAAGGAAAAAAAATGAAAAGCATTAACTTTTAGGTACTGTATAGTACAGTCTGTATGGTATGACAACTAGCTTTTGAGTTCTCTTTCATCAATCCAATTTTGATCCAGGTTTATTCCTGTAAATGGGGGTGGCCGGATTTACCCCACTTTAACAGCAATCTCTCCAACTCCCACTCTCCATCTCGCTTGATTCATGGCATACTTTTTCTCCAAACCAACACCCTTGTTTTATCTTTAAAAGTACTTAGTATTAATTTTTTTCTAAACTTGTGTATTGTATAGAGATCAACTCACCTTGTAAACTGATTGCATGTTTCCCTTTGAAAACAGCTTTTCAGCAACTATTGGATGATCTTGATGAACTCATTCTTGATACCCCTGACGCTCCTGAGGTAAGCTCTACTCTTCAAACATATTAAACTAGTAATAGCTATTGCTAAGTGCCAATGAGCAAAACAAAAGCTCAAGGATGACAGAACTGAGCTCTGTAAGTATTGAGAACTGGCGCTCTGTTTTTACTATTTGAAAGCAAAATAAACTGATATATCTCAGCAAGTGAAAACCATTCGAACATAAAGAATTTTCTTGTAACATTTTGTTTTGTTTTTTTAACATTTTCATCAGTTCTGACACTTGTCAGATAAAACGTCTTTGATAAAATGAATAATCCGCTGTTTGTTCACTGAAAATGTTTCGTGCTGTGATTGGCTGACACAAAATCTATTGTTATATTACCTTACATCCAGGTCGAGATTTTTTCTCCATGCTTTCTACACGTGCATCAGCTCTATGATGCTGCTGCCTCGCCAGGCTTGTGTCTTCACTTGCCTGGCTCGTTGGCAATAATCACTAATCAAAGCCTTGCACCTGTGGATTTTAAACTATTCGCCATGTTCTAAACAAGGAGAGAACTGGGTTCAAGTTAGGACTGCAAAACATCTATGGATTGATTGGATGGACAGTTGGTTCGTGAAGAATTTGGCAGAAAGTGGGAAGAAAACCGAAGTTTAAGACATAAAATTACTTCAGTTAACCGGGAACACAACAATTATAGTGAGAAGACATCAGAAAATCAAAACATCCACTTTCTTCTTTGACAATATGGTGCCTCTGTACATCAAATCAATCCATAAATGCTTTGCAGTCCCAACTCAAACCCGGTTCTCTCATCATTTAGAACATGGCAAATAGAAATTCAATTTACTGGAGTGTAAATAGGTTGAAATTAGATGTAAGATTTGGAATGGAATGAGTGCTTAGCATCATGAGTTTGATGTGAAATCAATTGTTTTTTCTTTCTTCTAGATCCTCGGCAAGTTTATTGCCCGAGCTGTGGCTGATGATTGTCTGCCACCATGCTTTGTAAAAAGTGTGGAAGATACAAAGCCAGATTCAGCCCAAAGGTTTGTAGTAAAATAAAAATTAACAGAGTGCATAAATAAAACATTCTAACGAAGTTTCACACAATCTTTTTAACTCGGGATTTACTCTATATGTATTGAAATTCCAGTGTGTACTTGCAGTTGTCACAAGCACTTAAAAAGTGCCTTTTATGTTTGTGTTTGGAACAGGAACGCTCTTCACAAAGCTGATATCTTGTTGCACGTCAACCACAGCATGGTGAGACTTGACAGTATCTGGGGAGTAGGTGGAGGTCGTCGACCTGTTAAACATCTCATTAAGAAGGTAAAAAGAGAAAATGGTATTGATAGTAACAATATACTGTAATAGGTGGGTGAGATTTATAATTAAATATTATTTAATTAAATATTATTAAATATTATTTAATTAAATATTATT
>JANCMA020032105.1:0-16670 GCA_024336925.2 Zoanthus solanderi
CCAGCGAATTCGATTATTTTCACCACGTGGAATTTTTGCAGTCGATCTTGCGTTGTAAAATCAGGCAGTGGCGCAGTTCTTTTAGAAAAATTCGCAGAAAAGATGAGATATTTGGCTGGGTGGCAATTTACCCCTCCACCCCATCGAACGCACTCCCCTAATTTCCAATTATTACTAGTATATTAAAGTAAATTCCAAGAAACCTAAAAATTTTCTCATTATGCCTCAGCACTTCCTTTCTTTGTAAGAACTGCTAGTATCTAATAAGATTTCAGTTACATTAACTTACATAACTAAAATTTTCATCATATAGAGTACAATAACTAACTGTAACTGTAAACAATAATATCTGATTCTGCTTTACGTTACCGCTTTAGATTACCACCTTTTGACTTATTGTAAATAAAGAAGGGTGCACGATTGTTAGTCTAACCCTTAGGGTTGTAAATCCTGTACTCTCCACCTTTTTTTTAATTTCATTATATTCGCTTTTCTTATGTAATTCCAAATACGTGTTAAACAAAAACCGTTGAAACCGCAGTGTTTAGCTGACGAGAGTATTTGCCTCTCTCTAGAAGTAACATTAATTCATCACAAGTTAGCTCCCAGCGGACGCTAGTACTATCAATAAAATATCATTTTTGTTCTGGCGCAACTTCTCTAATTTATTTTCTTTTATTTAATAAAACCAGTTTTGCCAAAATCTTGTTATACCTACATTAAATTATGTAACAAGCGGATTATGAAATATTATGAGCTTGACCACACACTAGCTAACCCGTCAACTCGCTTGTCTAAAAAGCCATCATACATAAGCTCTAAAACTCTTTAAGAACTACGGCGATCCAGAGGTTGTTAGGTCGAGTGCCCCAAGCTGAAATGAAAATGGCGCGTTATTGATGGGAAATTAGGAAATAAAATATGTTCACCGTGCTTTCATAGCCCAGTGAAAACCGAGGCGAACGTTAGGAATAATATGAAAGCAGATCACCTCCTCGAGAATTCTCAAAAACTTTTCCAAGGTTTTCACTAGGCAGTGGAAGGCACGGAGAACATGTTTTATTTCCTTTAAAAAACTATTATTTTCCGTCTTAAAAAAGAAAAAGACGAATGAAGCGTGTATGTATACTTTCATTTCTTTCATGAACTGTAAATTTTCACAATTTGGAGACAGCCAAATGTGTTGCTCACGTCACTTTCATGCTTCATAGCACTATGAAAACACACTTGTAGACCAATCAAAACGCACGTACAATCCAAATTATTTTTTGACTTTATTTCGTATACATCACTGAATGCTTATGAAAACGGACGCAACGTTGTTGGAACCAACGTGGTATGTCCATTTGCCAGGCATGTGTGTACTTGCCCATGGGCCTTAACACATACTCTTGAAAAAGATATGCACAAAATGAACATTAATCCTCTGGTTTTGAACGCTTCCCTCTGTCTAAAATGGAAGATAAAACGCAGAAGGACTATATCACAACAGTTAGGTGGAATGTTTAATTGTCCCTCTAAGTTGTTCTATTATCTAAGCTCTACTAATTTCTTTCTCCGCCTCGGTTTACTGAAAGCTTTCGTAAAAAACCTCAAGATCAGTTGGGGTAAAGTACTTGCCACTTGCACTTCCTGTTAAAAGTCGCTGAGCAGGCAAAGTATTAAAAACATATAACTGTGGTAATTCGTAGGTAAACAGCCCTGGGTTGCTAATGGAGTGGTTGTTGTTTCCTGCATTGTCAGCAATATTGATAGCATACGCATAACCAAATATCGGACCGTATCCAGAGCGGCTCCAAACTGCCTTGTTATTAATTGCGTTCTCTACCAGCGGCATTTTAAATGGCCAGATATTGTCGTAATTTTTTAACGAGAAAAGGAAGGCTTTACTGCTACTCTTCCAACCGCTGTTCCCTGAGGAGATAAATTAAAAATGAAGGATTGAAAAACATTCCTATTTTTTTTACGTCAGACTATAACGATTTAACAAAACTATAAACAATTACATCCACAAGTGCTTCACAAAACACACGAGAGAAATGGAGATGAATGAATGATGAATGAATGATCATCACTAAAATTATGTCAGCTTTGTTTTTTTTTACAGTTAACAATTCTTGTTATACTTTTAGTGTTACTGTTATTGTTAATAAAAATAACTCTGTTGTCGATAACACGAAACCAATTTATATCAGAATGTATTAAAAATGTTATCTATATTTGTCAGTCATTGAGTGGTATTGAAGTTAATGAAGTTATTGAAGCAAAACTTCAACTAATACTATTACTACTACTACTACTACTACTACTATTACTGCTACTACTACTACTACTACTATTACTACTACTACTACTACTGCTACTACTACTGCTACTATTACTATTACTGCTACTGCTATTACTACTGCTGACTTCACTGTTTCATAATCATGATTGCCTAAGAAAAGGACTGAAAAAAGAAACGACTAAAATTTGAGTTGAAGACTTGGGAAGGCTGGTCAAGCGAAAAGGGGTGAAACGTATAAATCAACACATGTAGTTTCGAACTAGATATCGATGTTCTAAATATCTCTAAACTGCTGGGATGCAAAACTGTTAACGAGGAATGCATATTTTATAAAATGTAATATCATAGCAATATTAGTGAAACAGTTTGAGACATGTATCGGGCTTATAATATTAGAAGAATCTTATATTTCGAGACGAAATTCTAAAACTTTTCTTAGAACCTTAAAGGTTACAATTGTTTTTATCAATGGGGCAATGAATTACATGACTTCTGGAGGGCATATCTATAGTTTATATGTGGCCCGAGTAGCATAATGTGCACGAGCCGGGTGCAAACGATGCTACGAGGGCCACAAATAAACTACATACCCGACATTATTATTATCATTACTACACAAGGCCAAATCGTCCAAATTAAAAATATTTAAAATTTGTTGTAACAATCTACAACTATCTAATACTTTAGTCACTATTTATCGAAGAACCGAAGAATATTTTATTTCTTTCGAAAACAAAAAAAGTTAGTTTTCAAAAACCTAAAATGTCAAAGGAATGATAAGACAATTGTACAAATGAATAAAAAAAAAAAAAGAAAAAAGCTTTGCTTTGAATGTGTGAAAGCAAAGCGACAGCAAGCACTCACAAAAAAATCCCGCCAGAAACAGGCACTGAAATGGTATCCTCGTGATCTTATTGGTTGAACGAGGCATCATACCACCACTGCAGCCAATCAGAATGAGGGCTGCAAATGCGTTTGAAGCCCGGACGCTTACCATTTGGCACGTGACAACGAACGATTTGGAGAGCGCAGGGCCCAGTTGTTCAAAAGCCGATTAGCACTAACCCAGAGTTAAATATTTAACGCATGGTTTTGTTTCCAATCTTACAGGGCTGGAGTTGAGCTGTAAGTTTGGGATTAACAAGTATATTCTTTGAGAATCGAAACCGTGAATTATTGCTTAACCCAGGGTTAAAATTAACCGGCTTTTGAACAACCCAGCCCAGTTCATTATTTGGCCGCGCTTAGTGATGATATTAAGGGAAGAACTTCACTTTTTGAGGGTATATTGTTTTTATTTGGCTCGGGTAGTAAGATTTTCGCCCAAGCGCAGCGAGGGTGAAAATTTTAGTCGAAGGGATAAAAGTAAACAATATGACCCAATAAAAGTTTGTTATTTTAAAACATTATTATCAATATACAAGGCCAAATAATTATAAATATATAACAAAACACTAACACAATGATACAATGGAGACAATAGACGCTTTTAATAGTAAGGCAAAACAGTTAACAATGAATTAAAAAAATATAAAATAACTACAAGGACTTTATGAAAAGACAAACAAACTAAATGTTACCGGTATTTGTAAAAAAATTATAAAAATTGTATCCAGGGCAGAAATCAAGTAATTACCGCCACCCTGATTTGTTATCGGCCCGCGCTTGTGAACGTTTTGAAGAGGGCGGTGTCCCATTTGGCCTTGTATATTGATAATAATACTAGTTTATGTGGTTTACATTTAATCCAGGTTGCACAATGCGGTTTGTCACTAAAGAGCTGGACAGTCCATTGGATGTAATCTCCCCGAATATGCCACAGGATTTTATGGTATCAAAATGGCCACTACATTATTGTACAATTGATCCGAAGAATGCCAAGTACCAAGATTGTGATGGGAAATGGATTCCGATTCGAAATGCAGACCAAAAATTCTCTTACAGCGCAGTTTGGCTGCAGGTAATTAAGCAAAACAGAGACAAAGTTATTGGAGGAAGTGAAAAGAGAGTAGACATGAATTTGTGAAAAGTAAAGCAGACCTAGGGGATTGTTCCATAAAATCTTTATATACTGTTAGCTCATTGTTTGTGCTGGAAAGTTTTTACAATTTTTGTGGTAATTTTTTCTTTTTAATAAAATATAAAGTTAATAAATATTTTCATGCAATAATAGGTCGTCTTAAAATCATTAGGTACTGCTTAACATTCAGAGGTTCATAGGACATATTAGTTTGAGGTATTCTATAGTAATCTTTCTACAGCTTCTGTTGTTGATGCTGTAAGTGCGTCTGAACAGTTATCTTGTTTAATTTGTTTTTATCGCAGTATTATTAAGTTTGCGTTTGTCTTTTTGGGTTCGCTTACGAAATATTAAGTTTGCTTTCATATTTTCAGTTAACTTCGCACACAGAATATTAAGTTGCATTTGTTTTTTTAAGTGTGCACACAAAATATTAAGTTTGCATTTGTTTCTTGCTATAAATATAAGTGTTTCGTGCTTTCAGGAAAACGTAGTTATAGTATCGCAAAGTAGCAACATGATCCTATACTGAACTGAATGTTTGGTTAACTAAAGTATGTTTGCAAAACATTTTTTGCCCTTCCTCAACCTTCCCCCCCACTCATAACCTACAAAAAGTATGCTGTCAGGCTAGACTTCTATAATATAATGAATCAAAAAGTCAACACGAGGTATATAAAATTTAACAAAAAAACTATATTTTGGCTATAAAATTTAACAAAAAAACTATATTTTGGCTTGCCAAACTAGCCTTCTTCAGGTCTTCAGGTGTGAGAATAAATTCCAATTTGAATTTATTCTCACACCTGAAGAAGGCTAGTTTGGTTAGTTGAGATATATTTTTTTTGTTAAATTTTTATACATCGTTTTGACTTTTTGATTTATTATATTTTAGTTTTTCTAAATTACCGTCAACAAGAATTTCAACTCCGACGTAAGTGGTTGATATTATTGTGCGGTTATTTTTTTTAAAACTATAAAAAATTGTTTTAGACTATTATGCATCAAAGTTTCTAGTTTGTCCTTCCTAGCTTCTTGTAGAACATAGGTAACTTAGCACAGATGCAGTCTTGCAGTCCCCTGACTGGTTAGATCTTAATTTCGTACAAAAATTTAGGAAAAGTTTTTCATTTAGTATATCTAATTATTCAATACAATAGGTTTACACAATAACATGCTGATTTAATTTAGATTAACTTTGAACTAATACAACTATCGTAATTTATTTATAGATTCGAACAGATATCATGAGTGAAGATTTCTCCTATCTCAACGGAAAACTAATTAAACTTGGCTTTAACTGCAAGGCTTGGGGAACCGAAATTGTGACCAGAGAGTGTTTTCTTTTCAAATTCACCGGAAACGTCTCTTGTGAGTAACAATGAAAGCATAATGCCTGTGGGATGTGACTTAAATGATAAACATCAAGTATAAATAACACGTGCGTGCTAGTAGCTAACTTGCAGCCACTGAAATGGACACTAAGGCCATGTTTGTAGCTTACCTTACCCCTTGAATTAATCTGCCGTTAATAATGCTCAGCCAAAGCTAGCTAAATTTTTTATAAGCCAAGTGACCCATGGCTTATCTCTGGTTTGTGTAGTGTTAAGCGGATAAGAGTCTTTGACTCCCCCTGGACGGAACACTACTCTATCGCAGGTTAGCTCCCAGCAGACGCTGGTACTCATTTACCTACCCTGGAAGGATGGAAAGCTGAGTTAGCTTAGGCGGAAAATAAGGTCGAACAAATGTTCGAATCTCAGCAAAGCCGAGGATCGAACCAGGTTGGAAAACAGAGATCTTACCAACTGCGCCAACCACACCCGCTCATCCAACCAAATAAAACTGTAGCAGCTAAGTACTTAACATTTCAAAACCTGTTCTCACCTTGCACGAAGCTGATTTAAAGGCTGCTCTGTAGGAGGCAAAGTTACTCCCAGGATTCAGCTCACGCTCAAGCAGTTCAAAGTTCTTGCTTTTTACTTTAGCCCACTGTTGGAAAGATTATCATAGGCTCTAAATATAACGCTGGCAATAATTCAAGGAAGTCACTGCGAAAAAAAATCCTTTACCGTCTTTTTAAGTCTTGCCACTGGACTTGTATTTATTCCCGCTGAAAAGAAAACAAATCAGCTTAGGATAAAAATATGATCTTAAAGTTACAGCTATGTCTAAAATAAAGTTTTATAAAACCTTAGAAAAGCGAACAACTTTTTTTTATTATCAGGAGTAAAACTTAAAAAAAACCGGTACGATTTAAATTTAAGTAATGCCAATTGATTGTTTTGAAAGTCATCAACGGAGTGCTTCCATTTCTGGCAATATTTAAATTTGAATTTGAATTTTTTTTTAATAATTGCTTACCTTTATTGTATTTATGTGTTGTAAACACTAACCATTACCCTAACTTGCCCATTGACATGAAGTACCTAATTATCTGATAACAAACCTTTCAATTTTAACTCTTTCAGTAGCCTGCGTAGAAGCTCTTGGGGGGACTGGGGCTTGGGCTCTTGAGGGACTGGGGGACTGGGGGAAGGAGAGCCTGCAACGAAGGCCCTGCATCTGCCATTACGCCCACTAATTAGCATTCAAAGTTAAAATTCAATTAAAAGTCTTCTTTATTTAGAACTGTCAAACTCACGTATACGGGGAATCGCATCATTTTTGGTTTGTTATTGATTTGAGAAGTTCTTGCGCGAAGTTAAAACTACAAAAAGGCCGAAAACCGATCGAAAACAATCCATATACATATTGTCGTCTCTGTCTCGCTTCAGGCATGTACGAATTTGTTTCTAAACAAAAGGGTTTTAAGAAAGCCTTTGCCACAGAAGGAAGCGCGCAGAGGAGTTATTCACAATAAGATATTGGATCTCCGTATAAATCAATCAACTGCTGCTTCGCAAGTTGTTTGCAGTACTTGTGCCAGGAAAGTCAGACTTCTTGACACAATTTACGAATCCTTAAATAAAAATATAGGGGCTAAGTCTGAATATAATAATAACAGTAATAGAAAAACGGCCGGTACTATTCATGCTGATGGAACCAAAAGAAAATCTTTGGAAACTATTGCACCAGCCTGGGCACGCGAAAAGTTCGAAGATTTCCATCCCCAGCCTTGAAGAAATATTTGGCCGAAAATTCTGATTTGAAGGTTGTCATTTCATATCCAACTGGTAATGTGACTGTAGAGACAAACATCGCTTCTGATAGCAAAGTAGTAATTAAAATATTGCATTAAAACAGTGGAACGGAACCTACAGACACAAACTCCTTCCGTCTGAACTATTTCCCAAGCTGGAAAACGAAGTGAAGAAAGAGATGTCTGATTACTGCAAATGCGATAGTATCTTGAAAAATACGGAGCCTGATTAACTTGCAGTTTTTCAACTCATTTTGATCGACGAATCTGTCTCCAGTATCTAATCTTGCACAATACTAAGAAGTGATCAAACGACCAAAACTGAAACATTCTGTTTGTATAACACTTCCAAGCGAAAAATTAAACTCTTTCCGAATTCTGTTGGAAAAACCGTCAACACATCCATTCGTCTCAGCAGTGACTCTACGGCTAAACTTTGATCCTTCTTTAGTTTAACACCTCCAAGTTTTTCCTCACAAACTTGACAAATCACTGCGGCGAAAGACATCTTTTGGGCAACGAAATATATTATTAAAAAAACGACAGTAACTTCGAATACACTGTCTTCGGTTTTGCCCAAAATGTTCACGTCCTATTTTACATTCGCCTAAAACAATAGCAATATGTGATTGACAGGCTCAAAGCCAATGGAAATTTTACATTCACGAAATGAATGTGAAATACGAGGAATTGGCCATTCCGGAATTGCGCAGGGAACTGGGGCGAGTTTAAATTTTTTTTTCAATCAGGAAAAAGATCAGGTTCAGAGTTGTCATTTGACCAAGTTTGATGCTTTTGGGGTAAACAGAGACGAAGTTATAGACCTTGAAACATGGTTCAAAATCCATACAAACTTCTGTAATGTTGAGACAGTGTGCCCCAAAACCATATAGCAAAGATTTATCTTACCTAACCATGTTTTGGCACAGGTAGCCCAAACTATATTTGTGAAGCTACGCGCTAACATATTTCATAAAGTAAATGTATGAGTTATACGTTTGTCTGCGAAACGTTTTCAAAATGAAATAAATATTATGAAATACCTCAATATCCTTGAGTTTTTGTATTTTGTCATCATTATGTGGTGTTAATTTGGTTGATTTATGGCGCTGAAGAAGACTTATATATTACATTTTTCGCCCTCTTTTTTTCTCCCAGCCCCAGAAACCAACCCAAAACACCACACAAGGGACGGGAGACTAATCTATCGTAGGTTAGCTCCCAGCAGAAGCTGGTTTTCTTTTACCTTCCCCGGAAGGATAGAAAAGGCGGAAAAGGTCACATATACATACACAAATATTTTATTCTTTGTAGAGCTGGGATCGAACTGGAGACTAAGTGGTCGAAAAGCAGAGATTTTACAGCTGCGCCAACTATGCCCGCCCAGTTAATGTATGATAATTCTACTGAAAAATGTTGACACAAATTGAGGGTCTGTTTGTGTCACTCACTCCCTACGCAATGACACTCTGTAACAACAATAAAAAAAACTTTAAGATATATGTCGCACTTCCTTTTCTCACTACTATACCTGCTTGTCTTGCTTACCTACAACAACAATATCAGAAACCATTTCTCAATAGCAAACTTTATCAAAAAAAACATATACTCTGCGTATACAAGTGCAAGACTCCGAAGTTTATTTTTTGATTTGAGGGAATTGAATATAATTTTGTCTTTCTACAATTAATTTTTTAAAAAACGTTGCTAAAACTGATAGAAGTTCTAAAACACAATTCCTACAATCTAATAAGTGCGATATCAAGTGACTTTTGTCCGATCCATGATGTACGTTATTGAACAACTTTGCAAGAAGTAAAACCAACAACTTCTTGTGTGTTTAGAATCCGTAAAACACCACCGAAATCACAGCGGACATCAAAGTTATAAATACGCATGCGCACTTGGTTGCCGGTTCACCACTTGGAGGTAAAACATTAGCTTTGTAGTAAGAGTCGATCATAATGTTACCACCAGGGTTGTATTTAATGACAACAATCAGCCTGCTGTCATTGCGTATGGCCTGGGCTGCACCAATTTCTCTTGTGGATTTCCACACAACCTGCAATAAACCGAATTAAACAATGAGTAACCAATAAAAAAATCGACAGTTTTCTGCTTGGAACTGCAAGGGTTTTGAGAAAGGTGCTAGACACCTAAGGCTACTGGGTGTAGTTTAGCCAACTGTCTAGTCTAACCTCTGGTTATTACAGTTGGCTGAGTACCTACTTTTCTGTTAATTATACTATATGTGTTAATGTAAATATAAATGCTGTAAAGGTACTGAAAAAATAAAATTGAATTGAATTGAAATTGAATAGATTAAATTTTTGATAAAAAATGCATTGACAGGTTTCTTAAAGTGGCTGAATGAGTTGCCTCCATGAGTGCTCTGGTCACCTCATAAAGTACATAAGAACATTTTTTCTTTCAAAATTGAGTAGTAAAAACCAAACAAAGTTGGAATAAAGTTATGATTATAAAACAATGCAGCTGACTCACAAGTATTGCATTGCCTAATTTTATTTGTGAATCATTTTGTAATTCATTACAGGCAGTCTATGACAATGCCTCTAATGAAGCATGACAACACAGCATTGTCATTCTATCGTAACAGTCCCAATGGCACATTCTCTTTTCAAGGGTGAAAAGATATGTATTTGCTCAAATCATAGGGAATGAGGTTTTTGGGAAGTTATTTTTGAAAATTTCCGGGTAGATCTTGCTCCCTGACACCACCAGCTATACTTCACCTTCGGCAGGCCTTATGACATCCTTGTGGCCTCCTTTTTAACTTTAGCCTTCTCCTTTCCTACATTTTGAGAATTCTGAGTGATGTTTCAGTAACAGTGTTGTACTTTATAGAGTTTCTCAAACAATTCATACCTGTTATGGAAGTAGCTAAACTGTAGTTACGTATACCTCCTCCAAGAAGGTTAATATGTTTGGCAGTGTCGGTTTGTTAGCAACATAACTCAAAAACTTATGGACAGATTTTGATGAAATTTTCAGGAAATGTCGAAAATGGGATGAGGAAGAACTGATTAAATTTTGAGGGTAATCCGGATAGCAGTCTGGATCCAGGAATTTTTTAAAGGATTCTTTAGCATTGCTATTTTCAACTTATGTATAATTGCATAATTCCATAATAAATAATCAGATTGATTAATACAGATAATAGGTCATTAGATTGTGTGAAAGAGTTAATCGGTTCTTCCTTAATTGTGATACTGAAGTCAGCCGGCTTACAATTGAACTAACAATTTTATAATTATTGTTTCCATACTTTCATGTCTACATGTATTTTGTTTTTCACAACACCAAATTGTCGCGTGTGAATCACAATATGCTGGGTGGAGGTCTACACTCGCAGAGTGCTTTTCTAGTTTCTATTTAAATCAATAACAGGCCTAGGGTTTCAGATAAGGGCCAACAAATAGTAAATTTCACCAGTTTTCTCTTGAATTTTGAGGAATATTCACCATAGCTTCATGGGCTTTTGCCAGGTAACTCGGATAAATTGTGTAGTTAAATGTAAAAATACATGCAATTTGCAAACTTAAAAATAAACATTTCACCATACTTACAGTAAGCTTGTTGGAACTCTTTAGTTTAATGAAAGTACAGCGATATGTTTTTGTATCATGCTGGCACACAGTTATTAAAGATTTCTGTCAGGGCAAACATTGCCAAATGATGCAGTATTCAATCTTTAAAGTAAACCTTTGACTGCCTTCAGGTGGGAATGTTTGTACCAAGTAAAATTAGCGGGGGCTTTCTATAATGACATCTTTTTAGCTGCTACTTAAATTTTTTAGCCACACCTCTAAAAAATTAACTGAAACCCTGCAATGATCAATGTGGTTTAACTTATTTCTGTGTAGATGTGATGCCGGATGTTGCTTGATCCCATTCTGTGTCGACTCCATGAAGGACGTTATTCACTGCTGTCCAAATTGCAGAACTCAAGTTGGTGTGTTCCGACGAATGTAGAAACGAAGTTCATGGCATGACACCACCATATTTGACCTTCCACAGTAAAACAAACACTAATGACTTTCCGTGAAACGGGTTCACACGAGTTCACACAAGCACCAAACGAGTGAGCAAGTTTGCATGAGCGGGTTTATTTTTTAAATGACTGAGCAAGTCGTTTGCACTAGTGGGTCCATTTTTTTAAATGACTGAGCAAGTCATTCCCACAAGTGTGTCAAATTTTGAAACAAGTTAGCACGTCTTTTGAATAAGTGGTTCTAATTTTCAAACGACTGAGCAAGTTGTTTGCTTGAGTGGGTCCATTTTATAACGACTGAGCAAGTTGTTCGCACTAGTGAGTCTGTTTTTTGACATCACTGAGCAAGTCATTCGCACGAGTGGGTCTATTTTTAGAACGACCTGCACACAGATTTCCATACAAAAACGGAAAGTCGTTAATGTTTGTTTTCCCGTGGAAGGTCACTTATGTTCTTCAGACTTCTTTGATCATGAGCAAAACTTTAACTTATTCATACTTCAACCATTGACTGCTGTAATCTCAACTAGTTTAACTTCTTAGACATCTCTTTCAAAATTGTTTCGATAATCAATTCACTTGTACGAAGTAGTTTTGAATGTTTTGGTTGGTAGATAACAGCAACAATTTACATAGCTTTTTGTTCCAACTGCATGTTAGCAATGAAAATGTAGCATACATGATTCACTAATTAGATGTATATCAGTCAGCAACTTGTAATTTTAAGATCTGACCTGTACAAAAGCAAAATATCCAAACAAAAAATCTCCTTTACTTATTCCTATCCAAAACTGAAGGAGTACCAGATAGTTATTTTGGCCTGTTTTTTTTTATTTTCATTTTTACTACTGTTATTTCACTATTAGTTTCAAACCAGTGTTTAGTACATTTTTTCTGCCATGTTTCTTCTTTGAAAAATTTGTCACTTTTTGGCCCAAAAACTTTGAGCATACTTTTTCTTTTCAAAAATAAGTCTGAAATTTTTTTTTTTATCATCATGAACTGCAGAAAGTGTTTGCCTTCTACTCTATGATATGCAAGAATATCATGATTAAGAGACTCCATTTCCTTTGTTTTCAGTTTTGAAGGAAGTGAGTTCTGCGCTGTTTTCTGAGCAGATCTATTTAATTTTAAATGGCATAATAGCTAGAAGAGTTCCTCTGGTATCTCACTTATGGTGACAAAGGATCTTAAAATGACCCCAAAAGCACTGCATACCATTAAAACACTTTACAAATCCCAAAATATAATGCGCTTTGCAATGCATGGACATGTTCAGAATACCTTATTTTAAAAGGTTAGGGCTTAAACTTGATATACTTGTGGTTCATTAAGTTTTGGCTTTATGAAGGGTAGAGGATCATTAAAAATGCAGATTCTTCTGTAAGGATAGGCTGTTTGTTGGAGCCGATCTTTGTAAAAGATAATAGGGTGCAGTTATGGAGATAAAAGCATTGAAAGCTGCAAAACTGCCAACAGATGGAAAAAGTGTAATACCCATGCATGTATTATTATAAATTATATCAAAATACTGATAGTGCAGGCCTTGTGAAACCAAACACAATAGGCCAAATGAACAATAATTTCTCACAGGACTACTTGAAAATATTAAAAGTGGACACAAATTATTTACATGTCCCGGTGCCCAGCAGTCTTACATGAATTTTTGTCAGCCAATCAAAATGTTAACATTTATGTCTTAAGATTTATGACCAATGGCGGCATTGGTTATTGCCAACGAGCCAGCTGAACGAAGATGCGAGGCTGGCGAGCCGGCAGCATTATAGAGCCGTACGGGGATAGTATTCAGGCGATACAAATTTCGAGTGCTTGTGAGAGATGTAGTGTAAGGATCATTTAGCCAATCGGAGGTGCGCTAAGAACTGCATCGAAACTGCAGCCAATGAGAGTGCGCTAAAGATGTATGTAGCGTTAGGCGGCGTGGCAAATTGGAGTAGTGTGGTGGAGTTGTGTTTTCTTTATGTGTAGAGATATTAAAGGAATCGAAACGTTGTTTCGTGTTCTTTTGTGAGGTTTATTTGTTCTGATAACCTTCCAACTTTGGGCTTGGTGAATTGTAGTCATGTAGCGGAATCGTGTTGATTTCTGTGGAAAGTTCTTTGAGGTAAAGAAAACAAAACGTTCTTCTCGCGTTTGTGAGCTGTATTTATAATTTTAACCCATCTCAATTTTTATATTTACATCGTCAGCGACTTTTTTATCTCATCTTTATCTGATGAGGGCTGTAATAGAACAGTCGAAAGCTTATAATTAGTAAAATTTTTAACCAGAAAACATTTTATCTTTTTTCAAATTTTTAATTGTAGCTTATGTCGTTGCGACACATTTACGAGGTTTCAAAAAATCTTCAAAATGTATAAAGTTTTTGTCTTGCTCGTTGGTACTTAGCGATAGCTAGTAGTAGTGAGTAATTGAAAGTGTGTATTGAAAATTTAACTTTGAAAAGTTGGAAGTAAGTTCAGTTGATGAGTTTACAATGATTTTCTTCATCGTTTGTTAAATTATCAATGAGTAAGCAGTGAATATTTTAACGAAAAAAATAGTATACCAAATGGTGATTGACAGAAATAATCCATATCTTATCCTTTTGTTATGGGAATAAAGAAACAAATTTGGCCCATTTTTGGGCCAACAATTGGGATTATGACTTTAAAATGCAGGATATAGCTTAGTTCCTTTTTTGCCCCCAAGGATATAATGCATAATAAGGTGTTTAGAAAAATTTGGAGATTAAAAACTGGGGAGTCAAGAATATCTTGATCTAGCATCTGCTTCCAAATCATATACATTTCATTCGAAATATTTTTTATTTTTTTCCTGTTCGATGGTACTTAGTGGTAGTTACTACTAGTAAATATAAGGATACCAGTGGTGTAACCAGGATCTGAAAGTTTTGCCCGAGCAAGCGCCGAAGATGTGAGCTGCTGTTCGCGAGCGCTGTGGTGCAGTCGTTTCTATTGGGGTCCGGGAGCATACTTCCCCGAGAAATTTCCTAAAATTGCGTTTCTGTGTCTTTTTATTCAGTGTTATGAAAATAATTTTTCAATTCTATTTTTCCCTGTCAAAATAATTTGAAGGCCTGGGCCTGCAGGTCTACGGGCTGGTGACGCCACTGGATACACTAAAGAAGAAAATGCTTTGAGTAGCCTCTTTAATGAAAATGTGTTAAAGAAAATATAAAATCATTTGAATGTATTTTCGTCACTACAGAATTTTCGGTTTTACTGTTCATCCAGTTTGTTAGTGTCCCAAGCAATATAGACTCGCCCATTATGTTGATTAAACTTCAAACTTATCAAGGGTTTCATAGGAAACAGAAAACCATGATTTGTGAAAGGGGTTTCAAGAGTTGCTAGGTTATCAAGAATGCAAGGTTTTTTTAGAGTTGCTTAGTTATCAAGGATTCAATGTGTTTCAAGAGTTGCTAGGTTATCAAGAATGCAAGGTTTATCAAGAGTTGCTTAGTTATCAAGGATTCAATGTGTTTCAAGAGTTGCTAGGTTATCAAGAATGCAAGTTTTTTCAAGAGTTGCTACGTTATCAATGATTGTGAAGTAATTTAAGAGTTGGCAGGTTATCAAGGATTGTGAGGCGTTTCAAGAGGTTCCGGGTTATCAAGGATTGTGAGGCGTTTCAAGAGGTTCCGGGTTATCAAGGATTGTGAGGTGTTTTAAGAACTGCCAGTTTATCAAGATTGTGAAGTGTTTTAAGAGTTTCCAGGAAAGTTATCAAGATTCCAAGGCGTTTCAAGAGTTGCCAGATTGTCAAGGATTGTGAGATGTTTCAAGAGTTGCTAGATTATCAAGGATTGCATCGACAGCTACGCTTTGACGAACATTTGGAGAAATTTCAATCCGACTACAAAACATAATTGGCGTTCTGCCAATGTAAAAGTTCAGTGCCGCTTCTTTATTTTTTAATTTCTCGATCTCTTCATGGTTTTGTGCACAACGCCGAAACATTACCAGAATTTAAAACAGATCACTCGGTGGTGCACTTAAGCCTAATGAAATAATTACAACCAAGGGGAAGAGGCTTTTGGAAGCTAAATTCTAGTTTCTTAACGAACCTGTACTATGTTAATTTGATTAAATCTGAAATTCAAAAACAGCCGATCAGAATCAGAATATTGTTCCTGTTCTATGGGACTTTCTAAAATGTCACATCAGAGGAATAATATCTTTTTCTTCTTGGAAAGCAAAACGAAAACGACAGCTAGAAAAAGAACTTCTTGAAGAAATCTTAAGTTTAGAAAAATCTTCAGCAAAATTTTCAAATGAAGATGATATAAGTTTGTTGAGTGAAAAAAGGAACAAAAAACTAGAATATTTAATAGAAAACACAACTGCTGGTGCAATACGACGATCAAAAGCTCGGTGGGTTGAATACAGAGAAAAATCCGTAAAGAGCCTAAATGTTCCTTTTGGAACATTTCGGCACCCGTAACTGCACCTTACACAACTATTGGATATTGGGAGCAGTGCCACCGTAGGAGGTCAGATCGTCAACCTGTTGGGTGTTCGTTCAAGGAAGATCAAAGGAGGATTCCTCCAAGCGCTGGCAGCAACCCCTAAAGTTCTTCGTGACGCTTACTTGGTGCCGCAGACAACCTCTTTCCAACACCAATGCGGCATTTTGATCAACACGTTGTTGAACTATACTCCATCTGAAGGAAACAGCTTCTTACAACCGAAAGGGTGGTTTCCCTTTCGCGGGTTTCGTCCCGTTAGACTTTTCCTGCCCCCTCACCAACAAAAGCTTGGCCCTTGCTGCCCCTCACGATAACTATCAAGTCCTCTCCGACGAACAAAAAGTGCCGTAATGGCTTCCAAATGAGAAAAAACCTAATAATACAATATTTATATAGCGCGTATCTTAAAGCTCTAAGCGCTTTACAAATAAATACAGGTTTGAACAGTTGAGAGTCTTAGAAAGTCCAGTTGAGAGTCTTAGAAAGTCCGCTTGAGCGGCTCACATGTTATGGCGCAATTTGGCAACCGATAATAAGTGCCCTCAGTTGTAGAAACAGACCACAACACCGGGATCACTACCCTACTCTTTGCGAGAAATGTGTAGGTTCTTTTAAGTCCCTCGACAGCGAGATCGAGAAGCTGGGCCTACGGTTTAACGTCCTTATCCGAGAAGACGCGAAGGTCTAACCATTTGCAGATGTTAGAGCAAAGGCAGC
>JANCMA020032204.1:0-27456 GCA_024336925.2 Zoanthus solanderi
CACTAAAAGTGCTGTTAATCCTCACACGACTCTGAGCATTCCTGTACATTGCTTGAACAATCTTCACCAACCACTCAGTTGCCCCTAACTTACGCAATGCCCACCAGACGATATCTCTTGGAACTCTATCAAAGGCTTTTTCAAAGTCAACAAAAGCAAAGTACAGATTCTTCTTTTTGCCATTGAAGTACGTGTATGAAATTTAAGCAATCGCGATAGAGTCTAGATCTCCTGAAAAAAACTTTTCATGCTTCATCTCAACATTCATATTTTGTTAAATGATGTTTTTACTGCAGTACAACTTACAAACTCAGTGTGTCATTAATCATTAACAGATATTTATGCTCTGTACTACAAAGCCACACAAAAGCTATTTTAAGGTAAAAAAACAAAATAATAGGTAACTGCAAAAATTTTCCACAACTGATTTGGCCTTGAGAATGCATCAACCTGCTGATTTTCAATTAATTTTTCAACAGAAAATCAATCATTTCATAATTGTTTATTAGCCATTTGTTTAAGGTAAGGAATATTTAGTAATACAGGGGTGTCATGGGAATATTTTTTTTTATAATTTCTGACTTTTAATCCTTAAAAAAATTGGCCATAAACCATGAAAAAAATATTAATAATGATTTAATAAGACTCTTTGACTTCACATCATTTGGCCACGAACCACATAAACTCGGCATTTTCACTGAGTATTTTTATTTGATCTAAAACAAAACTTACAGTTAAAAGCTGACTAACTATAATAGAAGACAAAGGAAATTATGTTTTGACTTACTTCCGTGGCTTTCAACTGGTTAATAATGAAAACAAGCTTGATAAAAGTGGTTAATATGACTTACAACTTAATACTTTCTAAAAAAATGGCAGTAAAAATGACTCTTGCTAAAAACTAATATTGAATGCAACTGTCTGTGGGTAAAATATTACTTCCGATAAAACTAGTTTCAGTCCTGTCGCAATAAATAAAATAAGTATTAAATAATAAATAATAATAATAATAATAATAATAATAATAATAAAAACTGGATTGATGATGATGATGATAAATAATAAAATATTGTGGCCTGGTATAAAAAGTAGTTATTTCATATCAATCTCATTACCTTTGGTGATGCACTGACCAATCTGCTCCACAACAGCTGTATCAGAATACCTCACAGTGGCTGGCCATCTGAACACAAACAATTCTGTATGCGTTGAGCCAGCATCTAACACCACTCCATACTGCAACATGGACATGACAGATATTAGAGTTGATATATCAGCTACAAGTTTAGGGTTCTTTCTCCATATATTAGAACAATACAGCAGAGAGTTCACTCCAACCTAACAATTTACAGTAGTACATATTGTGTAATCAGGACAACAGATGGTAGGAATCTTTTAAAAGACATAGTCTAAGGTATAATGGAAGTTGAAGCCTTAAAACACCACTTGCAGCACTCTCAAACCAATGTTTATGTTGAAAACCTTCCAAAAACTGACAACTGTTCATCTTAAGTGTTATCATCATCATCATCATATACAGTTTTACATCCATTTTACATGCTGGCATTGTGTTGGACGGTTTTCAGAAAATTGATTTACAAGCTAACCTATCTCTAGCCAGGTCTTTGCTAACTCTTCTTTCTCTCAAATCCATCTTTATCATTTCTTCCCATGTTTTCTTTGGCCTTCCTCTACCAACTGAACCTGACACCTCAACTGCTCTGGATCTACTAACCCAGAAACTCTTAAACACATCTCCCAATACTTTCCAGATTTAATCTTCCCCTGAGTTCATCAGATCTAAGTCTGTCGTTGAGGCTGACATTGCACATCCATCATATCATTTGCATATCATTTCTCTCCATGCAGTACATATCCTCAGCCCTTACTGGCCAGGTCTCACTTCGATACATCATCACACTGCGTACACATGCCTGATAGACTCTTCCCTTGGTTGACAGTGGTAATGCTCTGCTGGTCAACAATGGCAAAAGCTCCTTAAACTTACTCCATCCACTTCTAACTCTTGCTATCACACCAGCACTGGCTCCTCCTTGTGCTTCAATAGCATCTCCAAGGTAGCAAAACTTCTGAACAACCTCAATTGCCTGACCATCCAAGAATTTATGTGATTGTTAATTTATATGAAATTAATTATGGGTCTATTGCAGACCTTTGGGGTCCCAATAAACTTTAAAATTAACAAAACCCCCAGGGAAGAAATCCTGGACTGTTGGTACCTGCATTGGAAAAGTTGGTCCTCGTACAGGGGTTTCAATAAGTTTTGAAGTACTGTAGGCGGCAGAAACACTTCAGGTGTCATAAGGCCCTAGAAGCCCAGAAATGCCATTTCCTGCATTCTGGCATCAAATTCAGTACTAAATATTGATTAATAACAACAACATTAGTAACAACTGTATTTAGTTTTTCAGGTGAACTTTAATTTTAACTATAGAATACTGAATTTTAGGCTTTTTTCATTACATGCAGTATACAGCAATGTAAAGCCCTTGCAGATGCATAGCTGAAGACCAGAAATATTACATCAAATAGGTTAACAATGCCTACAAATAAAACGGAAGTTTACCTTGCTTAGTTGTTTTCTTACTGTTAGTCTATGGTTACTAGAAAGTAGGTGGCAGTGATTTGGAAAGTAGGCAGCGAAATTCGCTGGTTGCTGGTTTCTACTGAAACCCCTGTCGTAGTAATGATTTTGCAGAGTTGGCGATTCAGTCTACAGACGCAATTGCTGAGACCTGATTGTTGCAGGAGAACCACCGATTACTGACATCCCTTGCAGTTATGAAAGCTCATCAGCAAAACCAGCACGCCGTCAACCAGAGGAACCTGTGGCACCACCAAGTACCTCAGCACCCCCAGTAGTTCCACCACAGCCACCACACAAAAGCCTATGCTGACACCAAAAACCATCTGACTGAATTAACAACTACAGTGTACATGTATGTGCCCAATACATTTTGACTGAAATTATGAAAAGCAACTTGTGAACTTTTGAAATTTGCAAAAATTTGTTGAAATATAAGTATATTACAGTGTTTAGTTTTCCCAATGTTACAGTTTCATTTTTTACAGGAGGAAAGATGTGATGCTATGCTAACGCTAGTAACTTACATTAATAAATATTATGACTAAATCCATAAAATTTCTCAACACCTTTGAAGTGACATCACTAAAAGGACTATGTGCATCATATACAACCTCCATTTTTCAATCTTTTTCATGAATTAATTTTTTTCTGAGAAAAATATCCACTTATTACAAATCTGGTTGAAACCTTACTACAAATCTGGTTAGTTATTTTGTCACATATTAGGTTGATCATTATTACGAATCATGTTAATATTACAAGTCCTGCTGCTTACTACCAGGGTTAGTTTGCATGAATAATTATTAGGTAAAATTTCAGTACTGGTGCATACTATTGTTTAATCATGCAAACCAGCCCTTACCCAGACCCTAACTTCTATAGTAAAATATGCAATGAAACTGCATGCATAAATAAGTACGCTCCAGTACAGAAATTATCCCTAAATCAATAACGGGGATAATTTCCATACTGGGGTGTACTTATTTATGCATGCAGTTTCATCGTGTGTATTACTGTAGAGGTTAGGGTCTGGGAAAGAGCTAGTTTTCGTGATTAAACAATAGTACACCCCAATACGGAAATTTTACCCAATAACGTTTTCAATGTTATTCTACCTGATATTAAACAATATAGTTAGCTTTAAAATTCCAATATTCTAATGAAAAATCATTTTATCTCATGGATATGCCATGGATGCAATTTACCCGCTGTAAAGAACAAAAACGTTTCTAAAAACAATAAACTGGACAGTGAATTTCTTTTATATCGGCTATTAGGCTTACTTCAACCCAGTACCATCAAAAGAAAGAGCATGGCAGAAAGCAATGATAAATAAATCTGATCACAGACGAAGTAGTATCAACCAATCAGTTTTAGAAATATTTGCATATTGTTCCTGCTTCTGCTTCTTTATTAAAACGAAGCTTAACTTTATTATTTCTTAATGTAAAATAATTTCGGGATAATTTCCGTATTGGGTCGTACTGGGTCCTGCTGGGTTAGGATTAGCATTAGCTATATAGAAAATAGGTGAAATTTTTATGCATTAACTGTCTGCATAATTAAGTACGCCCCAATACGGAAATTTTACCATAATTTTTCCTATCAAAATACCTAGCTTTCTTGTTCATATTACCTTTGGTGCCATCTTGAAGAGTTTGTTACCGCAGACACTTTTCAACTTGTGATCATTCTTTCATGAGACAATAACTTATCACATCTTTAAATTTGTTCAATAGAGCACTCACAGAAAAAGTAAAACAGATGTTTTAAGCTTGATAAATATGAGCGATTGCAATTCTTAAAATTGGAAACCTGAATAGCACTTTGTTCTGTTTGATTTCCGTTTGTCTTTCCCGCTTCAAACTCGTTCCCAAAATGCCCTGCACAAAAGCAAATGGTTAACACTTTGTCTATGCAAAATATACTGTCCTACTTATTTGTGCTGCATGTTGGGAAATGTTTTCTTTTATTGCGAGATGGCGGAAGTGAAAAAGTTGTAAAATTTACTCACAAAGAATGTTGCAAATTGTTGTTAACTACAAGTGTTTAAGCACCAGAAGTAAGGGAAGAGTGAAAATAACAGTTAGCGATTGGGAGAGCAAATGTTTGGCTGATCTTAAGCTTCTCGTGGAAGAAAAACTTCACGCGCCAGTCTGCGATCAAATACTCTCGTATCAAGGACAAAAACTAAGGAATGATTCTCGCTCACTCAAAGATTTATATCTCAGAACAAAGGATGAATTTGAAGTGGAATTTCCGAGTGAAGCGGAAACTCAGCCAATTCGTGAAAATGTGAATGATTTGAAACGTTTTGCTGAGGAAATGTGCTCAGAACAAGACAGGATACTTTGCTCACATCCGTTCGATATTGACATGCTTCAAAGTCAATATCTTTTGGTCATGAATTCTCTGGATTCGTTGTCCGTGAATTTTCTTTCACCTTGGCGGAGGCCCAAAACTGTTGCAAATCGTCACTTTTTCGTCCAGATTTATGGGTTTAGTCCCTTTATGAAAATTTTGCGGTTTTCATTAAAGAAGTATAAAGTTAGAAATGAAGACCAACAAGAAAGGTACAGAGTGTGGTTACTTATTGTAAATGCTTTACCACCCTACCCCCCTTTTCCACCATCTTTCTTCCCTTCCCTCCCCCCTATCCTTCCCTTCCCCACCATTTCTTGGGGCTTCCCCATTAGGAGGTACTTCTTTATGTGTAAAAATCTCATCTATTTTCCATTCACTTAAATCTAATCCTAACCCAACAGAACAGGACCCAGTTATCCCCTTCTTTTTACATGTTCCAGATGAGAAGGTAATTGAAGTTCTAAGAGAATGTGGGGGATGGGAAGGGGGGGGGGGGAATGGAAGTATTATCACAGACAATGATTCAAGCCACAAAACATAACCACAAGTATTCAAGTTGTTCTAACTTCTGAATACTGCAGACTCATGTGCATTGGGAAACATGATTTAAACTTAAGATTGTCAGTAGTATGTAAGAAGCTGCCATTTTCTGTATATAGGTTCCCAGTCAAAGGAAAATTGTACTTTAGGCCAAATAGAATAAATTCCCTGTTTCTCATCAGAATTTTTCTAAAAAGTAAATGAGAAATGCATTTTTTTTGTTTTGTTTTTAAGGCAATTTACCAGCTATAGTAACAAGCTACAGTTTCGCAAAACAACAAAAACCATTGTAAAAACAAAAGGTCGCACATAAGTGACCGCCAAGAATTAGCTCGCGATGCATGACGGAATATTCTTAAAAAGTGTACCGCTGATCATTCTCTACCAGAAAAGATTTTATCAAACCAATGTTGATAATTGTAATTTTTTATTTACTTGTGGAGGAAAAAAAATTGACGCGGGGGCCTTTTGCAATACGGGCGCTGATGAGAAACCGGGAATTTATTTTATTTGGCGTAACGTTAAAAAACTAATGAAATGGTAAGAAAAAGCAAAAACTAGTACAGATGTTTGAATAAGAAATGCAAAAGCAGCAGCTGTTATCAAATACAATTTACTATCACTATATTTATCACTTTTTGTGCGTTTTCGCTTTCCGTCCACATTAATACCATCGAAATCTGAGGTGTCTGTCACTGGAAACGAAGGTGAAGGCTCTCCAAGGTGAAGGTTTTTGAAAACGCGGATGAATAGCATCAGGATTAAGGAGCCACTTGCTAAAACTTCAATACTAAAATGTCTAACTCTTTTATTTCTTTTTCAAAATATTTTCAAATTTATCACCTAAAAGTCGCAGTATGCGCGTTGCAATCTTAATCCTAAAACAATGCCAAGAGTAATTGTGATAGCTCTTTCGAAGATTGTTGATTTACGAAACACATGCAGAAACTAAAAACTTTGCTTTGAAGGTGTGGAAAGATTAACAAAACTTTTTATGAGTAGATTTCATATTCTGTAGAAAGCACTGCAAATCAGTGATAGCTAGCTTGGCAAACGTCTTCTGGCGTATTTTGAAGACCCGCAATTCTTATGTTATGATTAGTTTATAAATATGTTTCAAATACTTGTTTAAAAAAATTAGTGTGTTTGTCAGTGGAACAATGACTCATTATCTCTAGAAAAGATAAACTGATTTTCATTTCCTTCGCAACAAGATTGCTATAAATCAAAAGGCTTCATTCCTCGAAAACGAATTGTGTAAAAAGTCCAGAACTTTTGTTGATAAAAAAATCTTGTCTTTTGCATTCCATAACCAAACCATGTAGCTTGCCTACAAATGAAAACAAAATATTCATCTTTGAAATTTTTCTTAAAAGCAGCACCTATATTTTGGAATATGATTTTTATAGAAAAATCTTTTCACACTGAAAATTGACAGCAGAAAAAAGTTTTTTATACCATTGGCACAAGAATTATGTAGTTCATCTGTTTGTTTTTCTTTGTTTTAACGTTTTTAACCAAAACTTTCATATAGTATAAAAGTCACTTTTATATAGTTATTGACATATATTTTTAAGTTTTACAGCGTAGAAAAGAGGGAAAAAAAACACCGACATTTCGGACGCGGTTAAAGTCCCGGCGGCTTCTTCAATTCTTACTCTAACGAAGCTTAAGGATTTTAAAAATTTATGTATATATATATATAATATATATCATTTGTGGGTTTTTTTTTGTCTGCATAAAATTTCTTTACTCTTCTAATAGTAATGGCAAAAGAAAAATTCGATTAAGATTTTCCTTCATTTTAAAGTTTAAAAAAATCAATTTCGGATTCACCGTGACCGAGCGATAGGAGGTTGGTAACTACCATATTATTTCTTTGTCCATGACGTCAAAAGCAGAATTTAGTATTGAGAGACCGGTCCTACTTCTGTATACCTGTTCAATGTACGTAGCTACAACACTCCTCGCTACCAAATTTTACAAGAAAATGGAACAGATATATAAAAACTGGACCGGTCTCACATTACTAAATTCTGCTTTTGACATCACGTACCAGAAAATAGTATGGTAGCTACCAGTTTCCTATCGCTCGATCAAGATGAAACCAGAAGTAATCTTTCATAACTTTAAATGCAAATTACATCATGAAAAAAAAATTTAATCGTTTTTTTTGCCATCACCATTAAAAGGATAAGGATATTTTATACACACAAAAAACCCATAACTGATATATACACTTTAATCACGTAATACAAAGCACTTTACAGACTAAAATTTGATTTCCTGTATCACTAGTTCATATCAAACTATAAAGAGCTGCAGTGGAAATCCAGAGCTTAAATTTGCTTTGCAAAAATGATTTACAGTTGGATATTCAGTGGTTCAAAAGACCAAAACTAGGATCTGAATGCAAGAAACAATACTAAACATGAATCAATATGATCTGCAGCAGAAAAAGAAATAAAAGTAAAATGAAACTCACCGTTAAGTTCATCATCCTTTTTCTTTCTTCTTTTATTCTTTTTGAAAGTTAACTTGAGTCCTTCCAACTAAAGCAAAGTCAAAGACCTACTTAATAAACTAATTACAGATCAGTCGGAAAGAATTTGTCAACCGAAGATTGTGACAGTTTTGTGGTATAAATCGTAATAAGCTGACAATGCACGATTCAGAGCTCTTAATATCGTGAAAACAATGCATGTAAAAACTTGATACTAATAAGTTTTAATAACAACTTGCCAAATAATACAATTTTTTTTCAATGGTTTTCTATCATTTTAAAGCAAAGAGAATTTGCTTTTTCAAGGTGTCATTTGTGGGATGGCTTTAATGCAATGAAAGAACTCTTAACATCTGATTATTGCTGACTACAACAAATCAATAGGCCTTTTGCAGTTGGGGGTCACGTGACCTCAACTAACTTAAATCGATCAGCTATGACAAAATGACATCCAGAAATGGAAAGAGCAGGTTGACAACAATTTGCTTCAAATATGTAAAAAATAGCAAACTACAGAAAATATAATATTTTCTAAGGATTTGTATGACTGCTGAGCAAGCCTTGCTCTCCAGTACAATTTTCACATACATTTCCTTAGAAAAATTTTGATTCTATATTCGCTGTCATTTTTGAAGTGCTTAATGCTGAGACTTGAAACTATGAATTCTAACTAATGTTAACCGGCTCTTTCCATTTCTGAACATCATTTTGTCATAGCTAAGGTAGGTGTGGTCATGTGACCTCCAACTGTAAAAGGCCTATTGTTTTTAAACTTTAACGCGTTAACATTCTCAAACATAGTAAAGTCCAGTAATCTTGGCATTCCTTACCCTTACCCTTTTGACTTTGAAGGCCTTTGAAGGGTTTTCCCGATCTTCCCCAGTAATACCATAGGCTGAGGCAACGCCACCCATATCTAGGTCTGCTCCAAGGCCTGAGAAGCCAGCCAGTGTTGGTGATGGGACAGACATCTGCATCTGGAGGAGGTCTGGTTTTTCAACCACAGGCCACTCTCCACTGATTACCAGATCACACAGCTGGTCTAACCGTTGCATTACTACCTTGTCCTGGAATAAAGGGTCATATAAAAAATGCTTCCAGTAAAGTCACAAAGTAATTTAAACTACAGTAAAAGCCCTGATTAGTTGAAGTAAATCTATTAATCAGAATTGAATCTGTTTCCTAAAAGCTGATTTTGAATCCTAAGAAAATATATACTATGAGTGTTTCACTCGCTGTTATAAAATTTCCAAGTCACAATTTTATTTTTCAAAACTTAACCAAAACTAACTTAGTTTTTGTTGACAATCTACAGCGGTTGGACCGTTTTAGGAATTTTTGTAGCATTAAACGTTTCAGTGCTTTTGAGCTTTGGAACTTTAGGATTACTGTTGACTTTGTTTTTCCATGTGAACCCTTTTATGAATGCATTCTTAGTTTCCTGTCTGTTCTAGATTAATATACTATAAAATAATAAGGATAGTGCGTGCGTTTTGATTGATCTACAAGTGTGTCTTCATAGCGGTATGAAGCGCGAAAATGACGTCAGCAATATGTTGGCTGTCTCCAAGTTAAGAGAATTTATAGTTTTATGAAAGAAATTAAAGTATACATACGCCCTTCGTATATCGTCTTTCTCTTTGTTAGGGCAAAAAATAAGAATTTTATATTATTCTTCATTATCATCATTACAAAAGAATTAAAGCATGTTCCTGTGCCTTCTTAGCCTGGTGAAAACCTTGGCAAAGTTTGTGAGAATTTTTGAGCAAGTGAAAACCTTCCACTGCGTCTCAGGTTTTCACTGATCTGCTCTCGAATTCTTACTAAAGCTCGCGTCAATTTTCACCAAGCTATGAAGGCATGGAGAACATGTTTTATTCCTTAAATACGACACTGAATGTACCCTTTTCACAAAGAGTCGACTTTTACCTTTGGCCACCTCACTGATACGACTGTTGGATCTCCAATACTGCTCAATCCATCCTGGGAGAAGTTATGTTGTGAATCGTCGTCCATAAGCATAGGGTTGACAGATACTGCCGAGAAAGGAGTTCCCCTAAAGCTTGACATCTCTTCATCAACAGACATAACTTCCTGCTTATTTGCTGATCCATCATGCTGGCCATTATCATAGTTTTCAGTCTGACCACCACTGTTAACCAGAGAAGGAAGTCTCTCTGTTTTTATCTTGCTAGTTGGGCTTTGCCCCGGTCTAGGCGACAGCAATGGATGCCCAAGGGTTTCTGCAGACTGGTCCTTTTCTACACTCGAAGGAGCATTATCAGACAGTCCTGGATTTCCCTCAGCCATAATTGGTTGTTTGGGCTCTGTATGAGCACGGTCCACTGGAATACTCTTATTATCAATGGAACTCTCTGGTGTGAGTAGATGTTGAAGAAGGGACTTCTTGGTGTGCTCTTGAATGGTACCCTCGTTCTTTTCTCGATCACTGCTCAGTGAAGACACTCCACTCGTAGATGCAGCCACATTACCCCTTTCTGGTACCACAGCACCTTTACAATAAAAGCACACATTCTTATTGCAAATGACCGAGAAACAACCCAGTCCTAATAATAAATCTCATGAAACGGATGGACCCAATAAAGCTGACTTCTTGACTTAAATGGTATCACAGGTCATAAGTTTAAATCAGGATTATCACTGATCATTTGATGAGAATTTCAAGGACTTTTCCTTGACTTTCCAGGACCTTCTCTATCAACTAACACTTGAATGCTTTACACAGTCTTTTTGCTTTCAAATATTCGTTTAACAAAAACAAACTGTATTAACAAGCTATATTTTTCGGCTTTACTGAGTTGACTGAATCCTGACAATGAAAAATCTAATGACCGATCAATTTTCGACAAACATCAGGCCGTGCAAAGTCAGGGTTTTTATTCTAGAGCGCTGTCATATCAAACATATTTTAACAGTTTACTTTTATTCTTTTTGAAAATAATAAAAGAAATTTTTGCTCATTTCCAGGATTTTCAAGGACCATGGAAACCCTATTAAATCCTGCTGAAACCTTTTAAATCCTACTGAAACCTTTTCTATTACACATTTCTAATCTGTAAGTTCGAAAAGAATAAAAAGCTTAGGAGAACATTAAAGCCCTCTGTTTTAACACAGCTTTTAAAACTTGTCCAAAAGATAAACATTCAATTAATCCTAAGCTGAGCTCTGAGGGAAATACAACATTTGTTGCAACACATTGCAAGGATAGTTCACGTACCAAGTGACGATGAGTCAGTCAGCTGCTGCGCTGGATTATTTGTTTGGACATCCACAAAGCAAAGTTCTGGGTCATTCAGTAGATGATAATCTGTTCTGCTTATACCGTGTCTACGGATAAAAAACACAATCAGCTAATGTCACATAAGCCTAAGCACACTATATTAAATACAAGGATAAAGACGATATTTAGCATTTCTTCTATTTCAATTGAGAAGGATAGAGGCAGATATTCCAACGAGGCCAACTGATATAAGGATAAAGACGATATTTAGCATTTCTTCTATTTCAATTGAGAAGGATAGAGGCAGATATTCCAATGAGGCCAACTGATCCAAAGAAATTTCTTTTTAAGATGAAAAAGAAAAATTTGTATGAGGAAAAAAAAAAGATTATACCAGAGGGTGACAAAACTCACACGAGAGTAGCTCAATTATCAACAAAACGTGGTTTTGAGAGCTTCTCAATCCAAAATGCAGCAAGAGTCTTAAACAAATGTCTTTGAGCCCTCATGTATCTATAGGAAAATTTTTAAATACAATTCACAAAATGGACGTGAAGAAACCACTTTAGTCTGCCACTTTGTTTTGGTGTCATTTTCTACTGTTTTGGAGGTAAATATTGTCTCACATCTACTACTTCTAAACCAATCAAATTGCACGTAGCCAAGCTGGTATATACTAACCTGTAACAGTTACTCTCTCTATCAACTTTCTTTCTTTAAAATAGATAGTCTACACTGAACTTTACATCTTATTTTATAAATTAATTTGGATAGTACGTGCGTTTTGATTGGTCTACAAGTGTGTTTTCATGGCGGTATGAAGCACAAAAATGGCTTGATCAATGTGCTTTGACTGTCTCCAAGTTGTGAGAATTTACAGAACGCGCTTCATAAATCGTCTTTCTCTTTGTCAAGACTGAAAATAATAATTTCATAATAGAAATAAAAGATGTTGTCCGTGCCTCCATAGCCTGTTGAAAAACTCGGCAAAATTTTTGAGAATTCTCGACAGGTGAAAACTCTTGACTGCGACTCAGGTTTTCACTGATCTGCTCTCAAATTCTCCCAAACATTTACCTCGGTTTTCACCAGGCTACAAAGGAATGGAAAATATGTTTTATTTCTTAAATAGCTACTATCTCAATCGACTTTCTTTCTTTAAAATAGATAGTCTACACTAAACTTTACATATTATTATGTGAGCCTAAACAATGGCATACACCAGTCTGAATGAGAATAAGGCATTCACTCCGACGAAGGACTACAGTCCAAAACTTTAGTTTAAAAATTCTTTTCAATACGGTGTTAAGCTTATCTATTGTTTAACTGTGAATGAAAATGATTCTGAAGATAACTTTTGCACAGTTTATTAAATGCCAGACGCTGCTTAAGACAACAGTCCTTTTTGGAAGTACTCTTACACATATGATCAGTAAATGTGACTAAATATTGGAGTCATTGTCACTTACGAAACAATTTTATTACACTAATTAAAAAAACGTACTTGCTAACACCAACAAGTAAATCTTTATCATGCTTGCCAGTTTCCCACCACGGGGGGAATTCTGACGATGGCTTGGCTAACTGTAACCTCTCATCAAGTTTCTCATGTGGAAGAACCTTAAAATACCAAGATTAACATTTGTATTTATAGTAAACAATAATAACAACAACAACAACCATAATAATAATAATAATAAACCTTTTTTACTTTCCCTTCCCAGCAGCCTCATTTATTTACTCTCATCAAGATGTTCAGAATGTGAACAGAATTTCTTAATCACTGGCTACAGAGTTTGAAATAACTTGATTACCACTCCCCCTCTCATATTAAGCAAATTAGTCATCTACTCCCCCCCCTAAATATCATGCTCTAACTTATCTTAGTTTTCAATCTTGTTTTAACATCATCAAAGGAAGGTACAGTGCACATACACTATTCATCTGGACATAGAGATAAACATTACCCCAATTTAATCCTTGTTAATAATCGTTTCCCAGAGGAAAATGAGATTGAGATGATATGGTCATGTAAAACGTGGGAAGGAGAAAAGCATACTAAGGAGAACGATGGAGCTGGAAGTGGAGGTAGAAGGCCATTAGGTAGGCTAAAGAAGACGTGGAATAAGGTAGTGGAAGAAGACATGAGGAAGCTAAACATGGAAGATATGGCAGAGTCATAAAGTCCAATCCCAGGAGTGGGAAACTTGGGAGGGTAAACGAAGATGATGATGATGATGAATCGTTTCCCAGATAATGGGACAGACCCAAGGTAAGTTGATGACAAAAGGACTTACATCCTCTCTTATTCTTGACAGCAGCTGAATTCTGTGCAGACAACGGTTAGCTCTCTCTTCTGAAATGGCTTCAACGTTCTTAGCTGAAATGAAGCAACGTACTGTTTCGTTAATTGTATGATATGAAGACTTTTTTACGGTTTTAAAGCACTTCTTTACTTGAAATGCTGTTATCACCACCTCTATTTCTTAAACACATCTCACTTGAAGGGAAACACACACTATTTGCAATCATTCCAAAACTTTTTCATAACTTTCTAAAGCGATGTACTTCAAGTTTCTAAAACTTTCAATATAGACTTGGGTTTTTTTACTTCACTCTCTTAAGTGCCGCATTAGGTAGTTGAACATTCATTTTAAATGGTCACAATTAATACATGCACTGTGGGAGACAAGATAGGTATACTTTGTAAATGCTAGCTACACACCAGCTGGCGTTGCCAACATGTCAATTTGTATAACTAAATTGTTTAGTGTCTATACACTTTTGCATAACAAAACAATCCCCCTACTAGCGAATGCATTTTTCTTTTCAAATAAAACCATAAAGAACACTTTGCTAACTACATTTCCTTTTTGTCTAGCTGTCAGACAAAACAATTTGACCTCTCGGCCGCGTAGTCTTTATGGCAAATTAAAGTCTTTTTTAGCACAGCAAAAGCACAAATTAGCTATAACAAGTTTTAAGAAAAGGTTAAGAACGCTTTAATACGACTGCCGCCAATTTATACAAAAATAATACAGTTAACTTCCGAGGCAATGATTGAAACACATTAAATGACCCATCATTAAGTAGTTTCAGTAAATTTTGACTATTTCAATAAATTTGTAACATTTGACGTTTTACAAATTCCGTAAAATTTTAAAAAATTAGAATTGAAAAGGTTTAGCAAATATACAGCAGTGAGTGTTCGTAACAAATAGAAAAGAATCTACACTAAGTGTAGATGCCATGTAGGTACCTCGTTCTGCATCACCATCCATAGCTCTACCACACACTTTCCTACACATGGCCATGAAGTCCAGGTAGTACTCAGTCAGTCGATCATCATTTTTCTTGTCCAGTCGGGCTAAACTCCTGCACATTACAATAACACACCGATTATTCTTCAATTCTTTTTTCCGAAATGGATGTTCCTAATTTTGTTTATTGAGCAGTTGGGAAATTTAAGAAGTCTCCTAAAATATTGAGCACAAAAGTTATAAACCTTATTATATCATAGAAGGCAAAATTACTCGGTGCTGACTGGCTCACAAGGGAGAGCTTTTTTCAGTCTATAATTGAGGGCCAAATTACTCGGTGTAGATTGGGTGCTGGTTTGCGAAAGTTGTTGTTTCTGCAACAATGGCTTCCCAGTTTGCAAGGGTAGACAAAAATGGTATTCACGATTTAATGGTTTCTAGTGAAAACGAAACACTAGAAAAAATACAGATTATTGGCTAAACGTTAAAAATCTCACATGAATAAGTGAATTTGCAAACAAGCATACAATGCTGATTGGTTTCGAAGACAGCATGAAGAATTTTGCCCTCGATGTCATAAACATGTAATCCTAAATTTTACTCTGCACCATGCGATTACCTATACTAAGACAAGTTCTTTTATTTGCCTAGTGGCCCATGAAGGCAGCATTAATTACTAACATTTGTCTAGCATAGTTTTAGCTGTGTTAAGTGGATGTCCTTGACTACCTTAAGGCTAGATCATCATCACAGTTAAGCTCCTAGCAACAGCTATTACTACTTTTGCTTCAAAAGAAAGAAAGTTGGCTCTCTAGTTTAGCAGTAAGGAAGATCAAATAAATGCTCAAAAGTTTGCGGCTGGAAGGTACAATCATGCCAACAAATAAGAACCAATCTAGTACTTCACACTCAAATTACTCTAAAAACTGTTTATCTCTTTCCTAATTGATTTTTCCAATGCTCAATAAATAAATAAATAAATAAATAAATAAATAATACCTGAATTTTGTCCAATCATACATCCTTTCCTTTTTGATGTACTCAACTCCAAAGGTGGAAACAGTTCTGTAAAAGTCAACCTCTTCTCTTTTGGACCATCTGTAAAAAAGTATCATAATCGTTTTTGTTAACATCTAACTACAGTACTATAACTTACTTTATTCTGCTAACTATTTTATTCCCAACAGTAAAAAGTCAAAGCATTGGATTTTCCCAATTACTGTGTAAAGTAATGTCACAGTAAACCACTGTGAAAGTCAAGCCAGGGAAGTCAAACTAATTTTTCTGCATGCCAAAATCTTTCCGCATGCTAAAATCTTTCTGCATGCCAAAACCTTTCTGCATGCCAAAATCTTTCTGCATGCCAAAATCTTTCTGCATGCCAAAATCTTCCTCGTGGTTTTGATAATGATGTGCATTATGTTTGCACATAAATGTTTTTGCTTTAGCTGTGGATGTTATCTGACAGACTGTAATACCAAAGTTTTGAAGTAGGTGCAGTGCAGGAATAGACGGCAATATTTATTTGCATGACCTGAGTAATTTAGCTACTGTACCAAAGAAGGCGGCGAATTTATGTCAAGTAGGTGACAAAATTCGCCAGCTGCCACCTCATATTAAAAACACTAAACACAGAATTTTTTTTGACTTACTTTTGTGCCATTTCCATTTTTTTCAGTTCCTTTTGTCTGATTGCTTCTTCAAACTTTTCTTTTCTCTCCCGCTCCTTCTCGGCTGCAACTTTTTTCAATTCTTGTTTCTTGTGCACTCTTTGGTATCCAGCAATAAGTCGCCGTAACCTGGTGTTCATGTCTGATGCCGATGGCCATTTAAGACCACTGGTACCTTCCACAGCTAAACAACATGCAAACCAAACATTGAAATTATTTCAAACACTGAAGTATATCAGAAAACACAACTACATATACAATATCTCAAACAGCTCAAGCAAGGAAAAAATAATGATCATTACAGACTATAAGTACTGTTTCTAACATTTGCCATTCTATCAATTGCTGAGTGGCAGTAAGAGTGAGGTATTATAAAATATAGGGAAATGTCTATGAATATCCAAATAGACACAATGGCTTTTTGTTATACTAAGGTAATAGAGGAAAAAATCACGCTATGAAGACAATTTACCAATAAATTTTAGGAAAATTGCAACATTTTTCACACACCTCCATGTTCATCGTCAGTTACTGGAGGAAATAAATTACACGAGTGCTTATATAAAACAATATGGTTTTAACAACTTTACAATTTACAATAATAGCAGCGAATATTCCAGTAGAGCAATTGTGCATAAAACAAAGGGAAAAAAATCATGGAAATTACATAAAAAGACCCAAATTAACATGAAAAACTGGCTTGTTCAATGAGGGTTTTTCCCAAAGAAAATTTTTTGAAAAATTTAATTGAAAAATGTAACTTTCCTAAAATTTATCTCAAGTCTGCTCATCTTACGTTCAATTTACCAATAAATGTAAAGGTGCATGCTGTTTTAACAAAAACTTGATAAAAACTAATCAAAGTAATACCTGTACAATCTGTAATTAAAATGATAAGTCGTGTAGAAAGCTGTTTAAGTTAAGAGACTAGAAACTCACATTCGTTGGCCTTCTCTGTGGCTGGAGAAGACACAGCTGATGCAGATTCCTTATCATCTTCCTCATCATCCATTTCCTCATCGTCTTTTTTATTTGAGGGTACTTCCTCAGGTTGGTAGTCTGGATCATTGTCATCTTTTTCTTCTTCTTCCTCCCTGCATACACAACAGCACAAAAGTGGCAAGCTATTCATACAGTAAGAAATCAATATTAATCAATCAAATCAATCAATAATTTATTTAAACACGTTTCGCCCAGGAGCTAGGAAGCTCACATGGATTGTTCTATCCACTAAGCTAATAGCTAACTACGTTCTGTATTGCATTGTATCTAACCTCTCTGCAGCCTCCATATCAGGGTCTGTAGTATCAGCAGATGTTCTCTCCATAACATGATTTGGCATGCCAAGTCGTGACAGGAAACACAAAAGTGGATCAACTCGCATTAGATTGTAATTCTCATAACCTGACAAATAGCAAAATATTTTCTTAGAACCCATGAATTATGATCAAATTAATGGAAAGATATCTAAAGATGTTTAAATCAAGACAGAAATCAAGAGAGGTAGAAAAATGGTGAAGACTAACTACTACAGTAAGAGAACGATATCGAGTGAAGACTAATAAAAGCTCTTTTTGGTCAAATACAAACAAATTGAATACCAAAATTCAAGCGGTTAATATCAAAATTGATAAGACAAATTGGACAGAATAATTATGCGTTTTGATTGGTCAAGTGTGTTTTCATAGAACTATGAAGCACGAAAATGACATGAACGATATGATTCGTTTTCTCCAAGTTGTGTGAATTAAAAGTTTCATGAATGAAATAAAACTAATAATACATTGCACTTCAAATATCAGTTTCTCTTATTAAGTTGGAAAATAATAATTTCATAATAGAAAGAAAACATGTTCTCCGAAGCTTCATAGCGTGGTGAAAACATTGGAAATTTTTGTGAGAATTCTGGAGCAGGTGAAAGCCCTCAACTGTGCCTCGGTAATTTCACTGAGTAGCAGTATGTAGTTTATGCCTCTTAATTCCTTGAAGAACACAGGGCCACAATAACACTGCTCCAATACACACGGTTCCAGGAGATCCTCTTTAGCTTGGCCCATGTCAATCCGACAGTCTTCGCCTCTGTATTGACACTCCTGTGCCAGGTCTCTACCCACTTTTGCTTTTTAACTTCACTGATCTTATTTTGAATTCTACAATATTCGCTTCTGTTTTTACTTGGTTATGAAGCCATGGAGAAAATGTTTTATTTCCTATAAAAAAGTAGGAGTAAAAAACATGCATTTGCTAACTACAGACCATATTTGTAAACGCCAACCAACAAAGACTTGTCTGCCTCTTCATCCCACCACTCGGCTGGTGGTTCACCCTCTGGAGTATGGATAGTGATATCAAGCTCACTGCAACAATAACAACAAGACTGTTATATGAACATCAAACCCCCACACAACTGTTTAAGGCACAGTAATACTAGCAACAAAATCTCCCAACTCCTCTTGCAACATTACTGCGAAACAGTTTGAATATCAATCCTGCACGTTTTTCCACCTGCGTACAAACTTGTGTCGCAGCAAAATAAAGTTGTTGCAGTTGTGTAAATCCAGACTTCTCATTGCCTAATACTACCAAGTGATTGCTCGCAGCATTATCTTGCTGTGAAACAAGTTGATCCGAGGTAGTAACACGCGCAGCATTGACAAGTAGAACGATCTTTTACTCTCTGCAACACACTTTTTCAAACTTACAACAGATTATTTTGATGTGAGACAAGTTTGTGCACAGGTGGGAAATCGCACAGCAGCGTTTTTCAACTTGTTTCACAGCAATGTTGCGAGATGAGTTGGGGGGTTTTGTTGCTCATATTACAGTGCTTTAAGTGTTACATGAACATAGTTTCCAAAATCTAACAGCAATAAAATCTTGCAATTAGGCCAAATCAAAATAATTCTGACCCACAGAGTATCTGTAAGTTGGTAGGGGATTTTCCGAGTATCTGTTGTGCAATGCCAAATGGTAAGTCGATCCCAGGTAATCACTAATGCACCTATTGGTTTATCAATAACTCATTGAGAATAAATAAACAATGGACTTTGAAATCAAATATAACTTAAAACATCAGAAACATCACATTGAAATCTACTTCAAAAACAAAAATACTTTATCCAATGCCTAAACTACGTTTTGAAGTTGGTGGTGAAAGTGCAGGAAAGATGGAGAAGGAGCTGATAGTTCTTATTTTATTTGCATGATCAAAGTAATTTAGCTACCAAAGGCGGCGACAATGTCAAGTAGGTGGCAACATTTGCCGGCTGCTGCCTCATACTGAAAACCCTGAAGATGAACGAACAATTTTTAAAAGGACATCGATATTTTGTTTAGTTATAAAGGGACTAAAAGATCATGGAAGTTCTAAAGTTGTTTCAGTACTGACATTTCCACAAAAAGAAAATCATAACATCAGCCTTCTCGAACACTGGACTGGTGCATACATGTTTAAGTATTTTATTTTCTACAGAGTACATTCTTGCAACATAATTTATACCAAGCAAAGCATATCATACCTTGCACTGCAACCCTCCCTAACTTTGCTTCCAAGAATGCCAATGACTTCATTCTTAAGAAAGAACAGTAACCGCACCCTCAGAAGGATTCTAAAACACAAAGTAAAATTATAAGTTTAAATTTGACTATCCAGCTGATAAAAAACATAAGAAAGAAAGATACTGTACATTTAGTACACTATTAGGTGCCCTATAATGACCTACTGTAACACAACTTAATTTTTTTGCCTACTTTTGTAAATTTTGTAACCTTTTGTGTTTCAAAATTATCATTTTTTCTGGTAGCCCTTCCACCCCATCAAACAAACATAAAAGTACAATGACCTAAAGTGCACATTCTTTCTATTTGTAACCAATATTTAATATAAAAACTTGAAATATGTTTGGAAAAAGGGGTTGAGTTTAAAAACAATTGAGACTTTCAAGTTTCTTAGAGAAAAATGAAGTAGAGACTTCAGTTAATGCATTACTGCAAGTTTACAGACAAGTTTTATTTTGGCTTTTTTTATTAATATTCATACAGGTTGTCAATAGGATCTGAAGTTTCTGGAGATATGCTGAAAGTAGATGGCACCTTTTATTTTATCTATCATTTTCTTACAGTGCGAAATGCACTACCGTTTCCAATACACCAAGATTTTTGATGAATTTCTAACACTTTTTTTGACCCTTTAGCCTAAGGTGCCCGACGTCGAGACAGTCTAGACATTGTGAGTGATATGTGGCGTGAAGAGAATCTTGATATACAGTATTTTTAGTTTGTTTGTTGGTCGGCATTTAATCAAAAAAGTGTCAGGAAAGTGTCAAAAGTCTTGGTCTGGTAAAATGGTAGTGCAGTTCGCGCTGTAAAGCATTTTTGTAACACCACTTTTTTCAGCACTTATCTTCATCAATATCTAGCTGGTAAAAGCATTTAAATAGCTGGCGGTATTGTTGGTCGTCGGCACTTAATGACAACGCTATTTATAGTTCAAGTCTAAAACAGTATAGTGGTTTTAAAAAAAACTGGTCCCAACCACAACAGGCAGAAAAAGTGAAAGGAGACTGATTTACAGTTTAAACAAAAACTCACTTATTACAGTGATGCTGCAAGTGCTTCTTGTATCCCTCATCTACTATGACAGATTCAGGATCAATGGATCTCCACTCACTCCCAACTTCATAAAGGGCAGTTGCACTCTTGTTGGTGTTTTTGTTCCCCCTCCCCTTCTTGCCACGACCACGCCCTTTAGATGGGGTCACAATTGGTGAGTAGGTAGCATCTCTCTCTTCACTTGGCAATCTCTCCTTGACAGCTGATGACTTTATTAGTTCTCTGATAAACGATTTTACTTTGTCATCTCCACGATAATGATGAAGACAGTAAAGCAGAATTGTGCGTGAGATTGCCTCCACATCCCTTTCAACTAGTTTGCTCTTGAACCTGCCAGAGGAAAGGATTTCTTTCCATCTGCCCCATCTAAACATAATAAAAGAAAAACAATAAAAACAAACAAAATATTATTCTTGCAGCACTTAATGGAGACCAACAAGCATAATTTGAATGGTAAAATTAATATTTACCGTGTTATGTTAGTGAGACCATTTGCCTCATTTTTGCTTTAAACCCTAGTCATAGATTGTTGCATATAACCCTTCAGTCCCAGTCAGTTATCAACACCCAACTTCTCCTTATACAACACATACAAAATAAGACCTTTGATAATGAGAGCATTAGTGTTGATCAAACAAAGCAAACTAATGAAGATCAAAAGTAAATTTCTCTCAAACTTGCTCAATGAAAAGTATGGGCTCAAGTTAGGAGAATTTAACAATACAACTGGGACTGAGCTATCGACTTCTCATTTATGAAAGGGATAAATCATAATCACTATAACATTGTGCAAAAACCAACAAATTTGAAATCACCTTTGTCCTTTCAGAAAGACAGCAGCATACAGTATTAATATAAAAAATTGATAAGAGTTTTAACCAAAAGAATTTGATAATACAATAAAAGCCGAGATCAAACAAAAAAAAAACAGTTAAACAAAACAACACTAACACATTTTAACCCCTAATTTAGGAAAAGCAACCCTTAAAACTAAATTCATAGTCTTATTCGTAATCTGCTATAATGATCCAATGTCTTACCCATAAATCAGCAGGTTCTTTTCTACTCTAAAGCATTCCACCCTTGTCCAAGCATTTCTTCGAGGCAATTGAACTTCTTCTTCTTCTAAATCCAGGTCAGATAGCTCATAATCGGCATCCTCATTACCAAACCTCTTGGTTTGTTTCCGCTGACGAGGAGCATCAATTATGCGATCATCCTATGTAGTAAAATCATGTCTTTGAGCATTGAAAAAAGAAATTAAAATAACTACTCCTTAAAATAAGAGTAACTATTCTGAGTACTTCTCCTTCAACAATTCAGCACTACTTAGTGATCTTGATCTAGAGATATTGTTGGAGCTAAAAGAATGTTATGCCATCAACGAGCTAATATTTAAATGTTGTGCTAGTTAAAACATTTGTCCATTCAGTAGGAAGGCAGCATGGAATTCTCAATCAAACAAGACTGTCAGATAACAGAAAAATCCATGGCAATTCATCATCTGGACAAGAAATTTGTGCTTAATCTTTTTTCTCTTGCTACTGTTGTAGGCATGAAGTGGGGCACCCAATTGAGTTATCAAAGCAGCCATCAATATTATGGAATGCCTAGTTATTTTATCGTTTGAAAGCACAGATCTTCATTATTCAACCTAACCTATTATTCATTATTCACTCGCCTAGAATTTAGCTCTAACTAAGTAGCTGTAAGCTGGTTTTAGTTTGATGGCTTAAAAATGTGGTGGGGTGGCCTGGAATCGCTCAATTAACAAATTAAGACAAGTGTTAGACTGGGCAGGGATATGTCTAGTTTTTCAAAAAAGCAGTCCAGTCCCACAAGAAGTCAGTCCATTTGTTAGTAACATTGACATGAGAGTTTGTAGGGTGTTGCAGGGGGGCATGACATCTGTGTTAGTATTACTGACACCTATAATGCCCATTCAGTATCTATAATTATGTTATTCTTTAGTGGTGGCATCGAAGGGAGAGAAGGATGGGGGGGGGGGAGGAGGGGTGGTCGCAAAAGTTCTGCTAATCACTTTGGAGGGGCCATTAAATTAATTGCTGCCTTATATGAGGGTCATCCAAAAATTGAAAGGGGTGCCATATAAAGCACTTACTCCCCCCAGCTACAAATAATGAGCACTCCCTTAAAACAAAATATTGCTGGCCTGAGTGTTGTTACAGCCAGGAATTGGACCATGGACCAGCTATTAAATGCATTTTGCTGGGGGTAAGCATTGTACAGGCTGCTAGCTCTTAAAATGGCCCTCACCAATGGACCTGACACTGAGAATGTTATACCTTATTCAGATAGTCCACGTCTAACTCTGCTTTCTTTGCCCACTTCTGCCAGAAATTAGGATCATCGATATCTATGTCTTCCTCTCCCTTGGCAGAAACAAAGCTGGCCTACAAAAATTGAAATCAGCTTAGTAAAAAAAAGGAAAACAGCATTAAAATAATAATTAATAATTATTATTATATAATATATGGGCATGTTTTGAGAAATGCATTGGAGTATAAAGTGAACAGAAAGAGGAAGCAAGGACGACCTTCTCCACACAAGTGGAGAAGGAGAGCAAGAGTGTTGGTTTGGAGGATGCCATGAATCAAGCGAGCTGGAGAGTGGGAGTTGGAGAGATTGCTGTTAGAGTGGGATAAATCCGGCCACCCCTGTTTACGAGGATAAACCCAGATCAAAATTGGATTGATGATGATGATGATGATGATGATGATGTGATAGTTATTGCAATGTGTAAAGGCTGAACTGTTTCTTCTATTAATATGACAACATTTAACCAATTCCTAATAGTTTGGTCCTTTCAGAAGGAAGGCAGCATGGACTTTTCATCAATGAAATAAGTCAGACTGAAACATTCCATGACTTCTCATCACAAGGACTTGAATGAAACAAACTGAAGCTAAATTGCTGGCCACAAAGCACTGAGGAATCTAGTTTACCTTCGCAAATGTTGAGCCTTTCCCTTGTGATTCAATTTGGATAACCTGGGTTCTTCTTTCTAGGATCTGATCAATGTCTTCTTCACAAAACCTTAGGTCATATTCATGGTGTTTAATAACGTTTCAAATAATAACCAAAAAACAGAAATCAATAACAGTATCAGTTAATTTTAATGATGAACAAAAACCAAATAACTGTAACTTGTCACTTCCTGAAATGCATTTCATTTACAGAATTCAACGCTATGTATTTTTTATAATAAAGTCACTGCAGATAGGGTGAAAAACTTACATGTTAAGTAAAGGCCCTTTGACAGAGTTTTTCTGAAAAAGGACAACCACTTAAACTTATGGTGAAAAGCAAAATGTTAAACAAAGAAAAAATGCAATCTAGCTGTTTTGCTTTTGGTTGGTTGTCCTGTGGTCACTGCAGAAAAACTTTGAGATTCAAACAAAGAAACCAACTTTGACCCCACTTAATAGTTTTATTTAGGCATTGTATCAAGTAATGAAACTGGTAAAAAGTTAAAACTGGAATACCACACACACTTCAGTTAGGTTTGGTCTGGCTATTTTCAAGGTGCAAGTCTCTTAATTTAATGTGGATAGTTCAAATGTTGACAAACTACAAATACTATTTTTTTTCTTATTAATGATGTTATTCATTTGACTTGAATTTCTTCACTGCCATCTGGCAGATTTGTGCATGTCTTTGGGGCTAACACATGCTTGCACAAATTTATTGTCCATTTGTTTAAATAACTCCATCTACACTGCATGCAAGACCCAGGTCTTCAAAAAATTATTGTGTTGACTTACTTAGCACCAGCATCATTATCATCATCCATCACTGCTCCATAGGCTCCTCTTCTCAACAGGTCCTCAATCTCTTTCTTGCTCATTCCCTGTTGCTTTATGATTATATATATATTATTTATTATTACTTATTACGTACTTTATTATTATATATTACATACCGATTTCTTTAACTGTACAGATGGCTTTCAGAAAGAAACTACATTCCTTCATTAAAACTTGGAACAAAATACCATTTCCCAAAGTTTTATTAAAACCAATACCTTACATCACCTATAAATCTTATAACAAAATAAATCATTGTACAAAAATGAAAGCAATTATTTTAACATTGTGCTATGATAGAAGATTTCATTTTGAGACAACTTATGGTTTATATTATCAAACAGCTTTTGCTTGAAATACTGCTCCCTAAGCTAGTAAGTATGACGATCAACAACTGAAACCATATTTATCTAAATTACACATTCTATCAAGTAGTACAATGCTTCAAGCAGTATCTTACCATGTTACCAGCATTCTCTTTTGTGTTCATTGACTGTAACACGGCCTTGTCTAAACCCAGCTTCAGACTGGCTTTGTCAAACATCTCTCTCTCATACGAGTTTCTTGTAATCAGCCTGTACACCTTGACAGACTTGTCTTGGCCTATTCTGTGGCACCTTGCCTGAGCCTGAAGGTCATTCTGAGGATTCCAGTCAGAGTCAAATATGATGACTGTGTCAGCAGCTGTTAAATTGATACCCAAGCCACCAGCTCGTGTACAAAGAAGAAAAACGAACCTATGAAAAATAATTTCAGTCTTTATGAAATTCCACACAGGTTGAAATACAATACATCACAGGATACTTAGGAGAGCGATGGAGCTGGAGGTGGAAGGTAGAAGGCCAGTATTTAGGCCAAAGAAGACCTGGAATAAGGTAGTGGAAGAAGACATGAGGAAATTAAACATCATAGAACATATGACCATTTAAAAAAATTCTTAACAACCTTCAACAGTAGCTTTAGGCCTCTACTGAAAATCATATTTTTACTATTTTACAACATGCTACTGAAGGGCAGCATAAACTACATATACAGAACCTAGGCTTGGGCCGAGCTGAATTTGTCCTCATGAAGAAAGTATCCCGAACTTTTAACCACTTTAAAAAATTTTTAACAGCCTTCAACAGTAGCTTTAGGCCTATATTGAAAATCATATTTTTACTATATGACAGAGGATAGAAAACAGTGGAGGCAACTCTTATCACATCAAACCCAAGGAGTGGGAAACTAGGAATGTTAAACAAAGATGATGATGATGATGATGACGACATCACCTCTGGTTAATAAATAACTTTTTTTATGGAGCACTATGAAAGATAAACTGTGTGATTATAATAGCTAACATACTAGTTACAGATGTAACTTTCAGTAATTAGTATACCATTTGGAGGCAAATTGTTTAAACTTGAAAAAACTAGGGCAAATAAATTTAGCATTTGGTACACAAGTCATATAAAACACTCAAATCATGCACAAGAAACTTAACAAACTAACAAACCTGTCAGAATCTGGTTTGCAGAAGCGATCGATTGCAGCCTGTCTCATGTTGCCTCTGACTCGACCATCTATTCTCTCATAAGGATAGCGACGGTGAACAAGATAGTCTTCCAAGATATCCAAACATCTAACCATCTGTGAGAAAATCAAAACCCTGTGGCCTCCCATTTTCAACTTAGGTAGAAGTTTGTCAATCAGGACCAGTTTACCAGAAGCTTCAATCATAGCTATTGTATGTCTATCATCAACAACCGTCACATTATACTCCCCGAGAATCTTTTCCTCGGCACCATTGATGAGAAATGGATGATTACAACACTTCCGAAGTTCCATCATCGTGTTCATCAGATTTGGCACATTTGTTGTCGAGCCTGCACCTTTAGACAAAAAGGCAAAGTTGCGTTCCAAAATGGCACGATAGTATTTCTTCTGGATTGTTGTCAGTTCCACCTGAAATTTAACATGAAGTAAGATCTAACTTGAAGGTCATATTTTAAACTCACTTGGATGGCACAGTTCCATTTCAACTTAAGTATTTTAGAAAAGATAAGATTTTAAAAAAAAATCGATTTTTACATAAATCCTTTAAATTACATGATAGCTAGGGTGACATAAAAAAGAGGATTAGCTGACTTTAATTTTTGTGGCTACTGCATCGATAGATGGTAGCCACTTTGTTATCGCCTGGGTAAGTGAGTATGTTAAACCACAACAGGAAGCCTAGGTAAGTCACCAAATACCACAGGAAGCCCACAAATTATTTAAACTTGTGGTATAGCAGTTTTGATTAAATAACACATTTATTACATTTTGCTGCTTACATTTTCTTCCAATCTTTTAATTTTAATATTTAATGTCTTGATAACATTCAGAAACTAAATGTCAATGTTACAACCTACTAAAATTAGCTTTTAATCGATAGAACGCACAAATAAAACATTCTTTACTAGATTCAAATGGTTTTCTTAACTATCTACTTACTATAGATCTTTTCGCATTCCAAATCTACTTGCAGTAGCCACAAGCGCTTAAAAAGCATCTTTTATTTGACTCTAGCAAGACACCTTAGCTAAATGATGTGGTTTAATCAACTGAGATTTGAAAAAGTTCAACCATCCGTCACTATAGGAAAAAATTAATACAAAGCTGCTCTTACAAAATACTAATGCTCAAAGAACAGGCTTTGTGCTTTCCCTACAGTGATGATTCGACACAGAGCTGATAACAGGTTACTTGACTGTGCTTCACCTATGATGTACTTTCAGTGCCAGTCAGTTATCAACAACCAACTTCTCCTTATATAACACATACAAAATATGACATTTGGTGATGAGA